>JAAAWK010000931.1:0-31179 GCA_022496015.1 Hordeum marinum
CCGAGGCATTTTCACCTAGCTGTGATAGGCAGCCCATAGCAACATCTTAGCAAAGGTCCGGGCCCAAGCCACCGCAAGATTCCCTCCATACCGACTCGATGCAAAAGTTTCCAACGTAAGAGGGCCAGGGAAAGACCTGGCGGCATTGCCACCCCTCAGGTCCCCCGTCTCGTCTAACCCTGACAATGTTGACCGAACGGATCTACCCTTTGACTCTCACCGTACGGGGTTTCACCGAGGGACATTTTCACCTAGCTGTGATAGGCCAGCCATAGCAACATCTTAGCACAAGGTCCGGCCCAAGCCACCGCAAGATTCCTCCGTCGACCAATGCGAAAGTTTCCCAACGTAAGAGGGCCCAAGGCAAGACCTGGTGGCGTTGCCACCAGGTCCCCCGTCTCGTCTACCCCTAACACTGTTGACCGAACGGATCTACCCCTTTGACTTTCACCGGACAGGGTTTGACCGAGGGACATTTTCACCTCGCTGTGATAGGCCAGCCCATAGCAACATCTTAGCACAAGGTCGGGCCCAACCCACCACAAGATTCCTTCGGTGTCGACCCGATGCGACAGTTTGCGAACGTAAGAGGGTCCAGGGAAAGACCTGGCGGCATTGCCACCCCTAGGTCCCCCGTCCTGTCTAACCCCTGACACTTTTGACTGAACAGATCTACCCCTTTGACTTTCGCCAAAATGGGTTTGACCGAGGGACATTTTCACCTGATTGTGATAGGCCAGCCCATAGCAACATGTTAGCACATGGTCCGAGCCCAACAAACCGCAAGATCCCTTCTGTATCGACCCGATGCGACAGTTTCCAAATGTAAGAGGGCCCAGGGCAAAACCAGGCGGCATTGCCATCCTCAGGTCCCCCTCTCATCTAACCCTGACACTGTTGACCGAACGGATCTACCCCTTTGACTTTCACCGGACGGGGTTTGACCGAGGGACATTTTCACCTCGCTGTGATAGGCTTGCCCATAGCAACATCTTAGCACAAGGTCCGGGCCCAACAAACCGCAAGATCCCCTCGGTATCGACCTCATGCGATAGTTCCCAAACGCAAGAGGGCCCAGGGAAAAACCTTGCGGCATTGCCACCGCCAGGTCCCCCGTGTCGTCTAACCCTGACACTGTTGACCGAATGGATCTACCCCTTTGACTTTCACCAGACGGGGTTTGACCGAGGGACATTTTCACCTAGCTATGATAGGCCAGCCCATAGCAACATCTTAGCACAAGGTCCGGGCCCAAGCCACCGCAAGATTCCCTCGGTACCGACTCGATGCGAAAGTTTCCCAACGTAAGAGGGCCCAGGGCAAGACCTGGTGGCATTGACACCCACCAGGTCCCCCGTCTTGTCTAACCCTGATACTGTTGACCGAACGGATCTACCCCTTTGACTTTCACGGACGGGGTTTGACCGAGGGACATTTTCACCTGGCTATGATAGGCCAGCCCATGGCACATCTAGTCACGGTCGGGCCCAACCCCCAAAAGAATCCTTCGGTGTCGACCCGATGCGAAAGTTTTCGAACATAAGAGGGTGCCGTGAAAGACCTAGCAGCATTAACACCCACCAGGTCCCCCGTCCCGTCTAACCCGTGACACTGTTGACCGAACGGATCTACCCCTTCGACTTTCACAGGACGGGGTTCGAACGAGGGACATTTTCACATGGCTGTGATAGGCCAGCCCATAGCAACATCTTAGCACAAGCTCCAGGCCCAACCCACCACAAGATTCCTTCGGTGTCAACCCAATGCGACAGTTTCCAAACGTAAGAGGGACCAGGGCAAAACCTGGCGGTATTGCCACCCCTAGGTCCCCCGTCCCATCTAACCCTAACACTGTTGACCAAACGGATCACCCTTTTGACTTTCACCGGACGTGGTCTGACCGAGAGACATTTTCACCTGGCTGTGATAGGCCACTCCATAGCAACATCTTAGCACAAGGGCCGGGCCAAACAAACCGCAAAATTCCCTCGGTACCGACTCGATGCGAAATATTCCCGCTGTAAGAGGGCCCAGGGCAAGACCTGGCAGCATTGACACCCACCAGGTCCCCCGTCTCGTCTAACCCTGACACTATTGACCGAACGGATCTACCCTTCGACTTTCACAGGACGGGGTTTGAACGAGGGACATTTTCACGTGGCTATGATAGGCCAGCCCATAGCAACATATTAGCACAAGGTCGGGCCCAACCCACCACAAGATTCCTTTGGTGTCGACACGATGCGACAGTTCCGAACGTAATAGGGTGTAGTGAAAGACCTGGCGGCATTGCCACCCTAGGTCCCCCGTCCCGTCTAACCCCTGACACTGGTGACCGAGCGGATCTACCCCTTTGAGTTTCACCGGAAGGGGTTTGACCGAGGGACATTTTCACCTGGTTGTGATAGGCCAGCCAATAGCAATATCTTAGCACAAGGTCCGGGCCCAAGCGACCATAAGATTCCCTCGGTACCGACTTGATGCGAAAGTTTCCCAACGTAAGAGGCCCCAAGGCAAGACCTAGCGGCATTGACACCCACCAGGTCCCCCGTCCCGTCTAACCCTGACGCTATTGACTTAACGGATCTACCCCTTCGACTTTCATAGGACGGGGTTTGAACGAGGGACATTTTCACCTGGCTGTGATAGGCTACCCCATAGCAACATCTTAGCACAAGGTCGGGCCCAACCCACCACAAGATTCCTTGAGTGTCGACCAATTGCGATAGTTTCCGAACGTAAGAGGGTGCAGGGAAAGACCTGGCGGCATTGACACCCCTAGGTCCCCCGTCTCATCTAACCCCTGACACTATTGGCCGAACGGATCTACCCCTTTGACTTTCACCGGACGGGGTTTGACCGATGGACATTTTCACCTGGCTGTGATAGGCCAGCCCACAACAACAACAAGGTCCGGGCCCAACAAACCGCAAGATCCCCACGGTATCGACCCGATGGGACAGTTTCCAAACGTAAGAGGGCCCAGGGCAAAACCTGGCGGCATTGCTACCCCGAGGTCCCCCGTCGCGTCTAACCTTGACACTATTGACCGAACGGATCTACCCCGTTGACTTTCACTGGACGGGGTTTGACCGAGGGACATTTTCACCTAGCTGTGATAGGCTAGCCCATAGCAACATTTTAGCACAAGGTCCGGGCCTAGGCCACCACAAGATTCCTTCAGTGTCGACCCGATGCGACAGTTTCTGAACGTAAGAGGGTGCAGGGAAAGACCTGGCAGCATTGCCACCCTTAGGTCCCCCGTCCCGTGTAACCCTGCTAATGTTGACCGAACGGATCTACCCCTTTGACTTTCACCGGACGGGGTTTGACCGAGGGGCATTTTCACCTAGCTGTGATAGGCCAGCCCATAGCAACATCTTAGCACAAGGTCCGGGCCGAACAAACCGCAAGATCCCCTCGGTATCGACCCGATGCGACAGTTTCCAAACATAAGAGGGCCCAGGGCAAAACCTGGCGGCATTGCCACCCCCAGGTCCCCCGTCGCGTCTAACCCTGACACTGTTGACCGAACGGATCTAGCCCTTTGACTTTCACCGGACGGGGTTTGACCGAGGGACATTTTCACATGGCTGTGATAGGCCAGCCCATAGCAACATCTTAGCACAAGGTCCGGGCCCAAGCCACCGCAAGATTCCTTCAGTGTCGACCCGATGCGACAGTTTCCGAACGTAAGAGGGTGCAGGGAAAGACCTGGCGGCATTGCCACCCCTAGGTCCCCCCGTCCCATCTAACCCCTGACACTGTTGACCGAACGGATCTACCCCTTTGACTTTCACCGGACGGGGTGTGATCGAGGGATATTTTCACCTGGCTGTGATAGGCCAGCCCATAGCAACATCTTAGCACAAGGTCCGGGCCCAACAAACCGCAAGATCCCCTCGGTATAGACCCGATGCGACAGTTTCCACACGTAAAAGGGCCCAGGGCAAAACCTGGCGGCATTGCCACCCCCAGGTCCCCTGCCTCGTCAGCCCTGACACTGTTGACCGAACGGATCTACCCCTTTGACTTTCACCGGACGGAGATTTGACCGAGGGACATTTTCACCTAGCTGTGATAGGCCAGCCCATAGCAACATCTTAGCACAAGGTCTGGGCCCAAGCCACCGCAAGATTCCTTCAGTGTCCGACCCGATGCGATAGTTTCCGAACATAAGAGGGTGCAGGGAAAGACCTGGCGGCATTAACACCCACCAGGTCCCCCGTCCCGTCTAACCCCTGACACTTTTGACCAAACGGATCTACCCCTTCGACTTTCACCGGACGGGGTTTGAGCGATGGACATTTTCACCTGGCTGTGATAGGCCAGCCCATAGCAACATCTTAGCACAAGGTCAGGCCCAACCCACCACAAGGTTCCTTCGGTGTCGACCCGATGCAAAAATTTCCGAACGTAAGAGGGTGCAGGGAAAGACCTGACGGCATTAAAACCCACCAGGTCCCCCGTCCTGTCTAACCCCTGACACTTCTGACCGAATGGATCTATCCCTTCGACTTTCACAGGACGGGGTTTGAACGAGGGACATTTTCACCTGGCTGTGATAGGCCAGCCCATAGCAACATCTTAGCACAAGGTCGGGGCCCTAGCCACCGCAAGATTCCCTCGGTACCGACTCGATGCGAAAGTTTCCCAACGTAAGAGGGCCCAGGGCAAGACCTGGCGGCATTGACACCCACCAGGTCCCCCGTCCCGTATAACAATGACACTGCTGACCAAAAGGATCTAACCCTTCGACTTTCACAGGACGGGGTTTGAACGAGGGACATTTTCACCTGCCTGTGATAGGCCAGCCCATAGCAACATCTTAGCACAAGGTCCGGGCCCAAGCCACCGCAAGATTCCCTCGGTACCGACTCGATGCGAAAGTTTCCCAACGTAGGAGGGCCCAGGGCAAGACCTGGCGGCATTGACACCCACCAGGTCGCCCGTCCCGTCTAACCCTGATACTGTTGACCGAACGGATCTACCCCTTTGACTTTCACCAGACGGGGTTTGACCGAGGGACGTTTTCACCTGGCTGTCATAGGCCAGCCCATAGCAACATCTTAGCACAAGGTCGGGCCCAACCCACCACAAGATTCCTTCGGTGTCGACGCGATGTGAAAGTTTCCGAACGTAAGAGGGTGCAGGGAAAGACCTGGTGGCATTAACTCCCACCAGGTCCCCCGTCAAGTCTAACCCCTGACACTTTTGACCGAACGGATCTACCCCTTCCACTTTCACAGGACGGGGTTTGAACGAGGGACATTTTCACCTGGCTGTGATAGGCCAGCCCATAGCAACATCTTAGCACATGGTCCGGGCCCAAGCCACCACAAGATTCCCTCGGTACCGACTCGATGCGAAAGTTTCCCAACGTTAGAGGACCCAGGGCAGGACCTGGCGGCATTGACACCCACCAGGTCCCCTGTCCCGTCTAACCCTGACACTGCTGACCGAACGGATCTACCCCTTTGACTTCCACCGGACGGGGTTTGACCGAGGGACATTTTCACCTAGTTGTGACAGGCTAGCCCATAGCAACATCTTAGCACAAGGTAGGGCCCAACCCACCACAAGATTCCTTCGGTGTCGAGCCGATGCGACAGTTTCCGAATGAAAAAGGGTGCATGGAAAGCCCAGGCGGCATTGCCTCCCCTGGGTCCCCCGTCCCGTCTAACCCCTAACACTGTTGACCGAACAGATCTACCCCTTTGGCTTTCACAGGACGGGGTTTGAACGAGGGACATTTTCACCTGGTTGTGATAGGCCAACCCATAGCAACATCTAAGCACAAGGTCCAGGCCCAAGCCACCGCAAGATTCCCTCGGTACCGACTCGATGCAAAAGTTTCCCAACGTAAGAGGGCCCAGGGCAAGACCTGGCGGCATTGACACCCACCATTTCCCTCGTCCCATCTAACCCTAACACTGTTGACCGAACGGATCTACCCCTTCAACTTTCACAGGACGGGGTTTGAACGAGGGACATTTTCACCTAGCTGTGATAGGCCAGCCAATAGCAACATCTTAGCAAAAGGTCGGGCCCAACCCACCAAAAGATTCCTTCAGTGTCGACCTGATGCGACAATTTTCGAACGTAAGAGGGTGCAGGGAAAGACCTGGCGGCATTGCCACCCCTAGGTCCCCCGTCCCATCTAACCCCTGACACTGTTGACCGAACGGATCTACCCCTTTGACTTTCACCGGACGGGGTTTAACCGAGGGACATTTTCACCTGGCTGTGATAGGCCGGCCAATAGGAACATCTTAGGACAAGGTCCGGGCCAAAGCCACCGCAAAATTCCCTCGGTACCGACTCGATGCGGAAGTTTCCCAACGTAAGAGGGCCCAGGGCAAGACCTGGCGGCATGGACACCCACCAGGTCCCTCGTCCCGTCTAACCCTGATACTGTTGACCAAAAGGATCTACCCTTCGACTTTCATAGGACGGGGTTTGAACGAGGGACATTTTCACCTTGGTGTGATAGGCCAGCCCATAGTAACATCTTAGCACAAGGTCGGGCCCAACCCACGACAAGATTCCATCGGTGTTGACCCGATGCGGCAGTTTCCTAATGTAAGAGGACGTAGGGAAAGACCTGTTGGCATTTCCACCCCTAGGTCCCCCGTCCCGTCTAACTCCTGACACTGCTTACCGAACGGATCTACCCCTTTGACTTTCACTGGAATGGGTTTGACCGAGGGACATTTTCACCTGGCTATGATAGGCTAGCCCATATCAACATCTTAGCACAAGGTCTGGGCCGAACAAACCGCAAGGTCCCCTCGGTATCGACCCGATGCGACAGTTTCCAAATGTAAGAGGGCCAGGGCAAAACATGGCGACATTGCCTCCCCCAGGTCCCCGGTCTCGTCTAACCCTGACACTGTTGACCTAACGGATCTACCCCTTTGACTTTCACCGGACGGGGTTTGACTGAGGGACATTTTCACCTAGCTCTGATAGGCCAGCCCATAGCAACATCTTAGCACAAGGTCCGGGCCCAAGCCACCGCAAGATTCCTTCAGTGTCGACCCGATGCGACAGTTTTCGAACGTAAGAGGGTGCTGGGGAAGACCTTGCGGCATTGCCACCCCTAGGTCCCCTGTCCCGTCTCATCCCTGACACTGTTGACCGAACAGATCTACCCCTTTGACTTTCACCGGAAGGGGTTTGACCGAGGGACATTTTCACCTAGCTGTGATAGGCCAGCCCATAGCAACATCTTAGCACAAGGTCGGGCCCAACCCACCACAAGATTCCTTCGGTGTCGAGCCGATGCGACAGTTTCCGAACGTAAGAGGGTGCAGGGAAAGACCTGGCGGCATTGCCACCCCTTGGTCCCCCGTCCCGTCTAACCCCTGATATTGTTGACGGAACGGATCTACCCCTTTGACTTTAATCGGACGTGGTTTGACCGAGGGACATTTTCACCTAGCTGTGATAGGCCAGCCCATAGCAACATCTTAGCACAAGGTGCGGGCCCAAGCCACCCCAAGATTCCCTCGGTACCGACTCGATGTGAAAGTTTCCCAACGTAAGAGGGCCCAGGGCAAGACCTGGCGGCATTGACACCCACCAGGGCCCCCGTCCCGTCTAACGCAGACACTGCTGACCGAACGGATCTACCCCTTTGACTTTCACCGAACGGGGTTTGACCGAGGGACATTTTCACATGGCTGTGATAGGAGAGCCCATAGCAACATCTTAGCAAAAGGTCGGGCCCTACCCACCACAAGATTCCTTCGGTTTCGACCCGATGCAACAGTTGCCGAACGTAAGAGGGTGCAGGGAAAGACCTGGCGGCATTGCCACCCCTAGGTCCCCCGTCCCGTCTAACCCCTGACACTGTTGACCGAATGGATCTAGCCCTTTGACTTTCACCGGATGGGGTTTGACCGAGGGACATTTTCACCTGGCTGTGATAGGCCAGCCCATAGCAATATCTTAGCACAAGTTTCGGGTACAACAAACCGCAAGATCCCCTCGATATCGACCCGATGCGACAGTTTCCAAACGTAAGAGGGCCCAGGGCAAAACCGGGCGGCATTGCCACCCTCAGGTCCCCCGTCTCGTCTAACCCTGACACTTTTGAACGAACGGATCTACCCCTTTGAGTTTCACTGGACTGGGTTTGACCGAGGGACATTTTCACCTGGTTGTGATAGGCGAGCCCATAGCAACATCTTAGCACAAGGTAGGGCCCAACCCACCACAAGATTCCTTCGGTGTCGACCTAATGCGACAGTTTCTGAACGTAAGAGGGTGGAATGACCTGGCGGCATTGCCACCCCTAGGTCACCCGTCCCGTCTAACCCCTGACACTATTGACCGAATGGATCTACCCCTTTGACTTTCACCGGACGAGGTTTGACCGAGGGACATTTGCACCTGGCTGTGATAGGCCAGCCCATAGGAACATCTTAGCACAAGGTCCGGGCCCAACAAACTTCAAGATCCCCTCGGTATCGACCTGATGCGACAGTTTCCAAATGTAAGAGGGCCTAGGGCAAAACCTGGCGGCATTCCCACCCTTAGGTCCCCCGTCTCGTCTAACCCTGACACTGTTGACCAAACGGATCGACCCCTTTGACTTTCACCGGACGGGGTTTGACCGAGGGACCTTTTCACCTGGCTGTGATAGGCTAGCCCATAGCAACATCTTAGCACAAGGTCCGGGCCCAACAAACTGCAAGATCCCCTCGGTATCGACCCGATGCGACAGTTTCCAAACATAAGAGCGCCCAGGGAAAAACTTGGCGGCATTGCCACCCCCAGGTCCCCCGTCTCGTCTAACCCTGACACTGTTGACCGAACGTATCTACCCCTTTGACTTTCACCGGACGGGGTTTGACCGAGGGAAATTTTCACCTAGCTGTGATAGGCCAGCCCATTGCAACATCTTAGCAAAAGGTCGGGCCCAAGCCACCGCAAGATTCCCTCGGTACCGACTCGATGCGAAAGTTTCCCAACGTAAGAGGCCCAGGGCAAGACCTGGCGGCATTTCCATCCCTCACGTCCCTTGTCTCGTCTAACCCTGACACTGTTGACCGGACGGATCTATCCCTTTGACTTTCACCGGACGGGGTTTGACCGAGGGACATTTTCACCTAGCTGTGATAGGCCAGCCCATAGCAACATCTTAACACAAGGTCCGGGCCCAAGCCATCGCAAGATTCCCTCCGTACCGACTCAATGCGAAAGTTTCCCAACGTAAGAGGGCACAAGGCAAGGCCTGGCGGCGTTGATACCCACCAAGTCCCCCGTCTCGTCTAACCCTGACACTGTTGACCGAACAGATCTACCCTTTGTCTTTCACCGGATGGGGTTTGACCGAGGGACATTTTCACCTGGCTGTGATAGCCCAGCCCATAGCAACATCTTAGCACAAGGTCGGGCCCAAGCCACCACAAGATTCCTTCGGTGTCGATCCAATGCAAAAGTTTCCGAAGGTAAGAGGGTGCAGGGAAAGACCTGGCGGCATTAACACCCACCAGGTCCCCCGTCCCGTCTTACCCCCTGACACTTTTGGCCAAACGGATCTACCCCTTCAACATTCACGGACGGGGTTTGACTGATGGACATTTGTCACTGGCTGTGATAGGCCAGCCCATAGCAACATTCTAGCACAAGGTCCGGGCCAAGCCACCGCAAGATTCCTTCAGTGTCGACCCGATGCGACAGTTTCCGAACGTAAGAGGATGCAGGTAAAGACCTAGCAGCATTGCCAACCCTAGGTCCCCCATTCGGTCTAACCCCTGACACTGTTGACTGAACGGATCTACCCTTTGACTTTCACCAGACGGGGTTTGACCGAGGGACATTTTCACCTGGCCTGTGATAGGCCAGCCCATAGCAACATCTTAGCACAAGGTCCAAGCCCAAAAACCGCAAGATCCCCTCGGTATCGACCTATGTGACAGTTTCAAAACTTGAGAGGGCGCAGGGCAAAACCTAGCGGCATTGCCACACCAAGGTCCCCCGTCTCGTCTAACCCTGAAACTGTTGACCGAACGGATCTACCCCTTTGACTTTCACCGGACGGGGTTTTGACTGAGGGACATTTTCACCTAGCTCTGATAGGCCAGCCCATAGCAACATCTTAGCACAAGGTCCGGGCCCAAGCCACCGCAAGATTCCTTCAGTGTCGACCCGATGCGACAGTTTTCGAACGTAAGAGGGTGCTGGGGAAGACCTTGCGGCATTGCCACCCCTAGGTCCCCTGTCCCGTCTCATCCCTGACACTGTTGACCGAACAGATCTACCCCTTTGACTTTCACCGGAAGGGGTTTGACCGAGGGACATTTTCACCTAGCTGTGATAGGCCAGCCCATAGCAACATCTTAGCACAAGGTCGGGCCCAACCCACCACAAGATTCCTTCGGTGTCGAGCCGATGCGACAGTTTCCGAACGTAAGAGGGTGCAGGGAAAGACCTGGCGGCATTGCCACCCCTTGGTCCCCCGTCCCGTCTAACCCCTGATATTGTTGACGGAACGGATCTACCCCTTTGACTTTAATCGGACGTGGTTTGACCGAGGGACATTTTCACCTAGCTGTGATAGGCCAGCCCATAGCAACATCTTAGCACAAGGTGCGGGCCCAAGCCACCCCAAGATTCCCTCGGTACCGACTCGATGTGAAAGTTTCCCAACGTAAGAGGGCCCAGGGCAAGACCTGGCGGCATTGACACCCACCAGGGCCCCCGTCCCGTCTAACGCAGACACTGCTGACCGAACGGATCTACCCCTTTGACTTTCACCGAACGGGGTTTGACCGAGGGACATTTTCACATGGCTGTGATAGGAGAGCCCATAGCAACATCTTAGCAAAAGGTCGGGCCCTACCCACCACAAGATTCCTTCGGTTTCGACCCGATGCAACAGTTGCCGAACGTAAGAGGGTGCAGGGAAAGACCTGGCAGCATTGCCACCCCTAGGTCCCCCGTCCCGTCTAACCCCTGACACTGTTGACCGAATGGATCTAGCCCTTTGACTTTCACCGGATGGGGGTTTGACCGAGGGACATTTTCACCTGGCTGTGATAGGCCAGCCCATAGCAATATCTTAGCACAAGTTTCGGGTACAACAAACCGCAAGATCCCCTCGATATCGACCCGATGCGACAGTTTCCAAACGTAAGAGGGCCCAGGGCAAAACCGGGCGGCATTGCCACCCTCAGGTCCCCCGTCTCGTCTAACCCTGACACTTTTGAACGAACGGATCTACCCCTTTGAGTTTCACTGGACTGGGTTTGACCGAGGGACATTTTCACCTGGTTGTGATAGGCGAGCCCATAGCAACATCTTAGCACAAGGTAGGGCCCAACCACCACAAGATTCCTTCGTGTCGACCTAATGCGACAGTTTCTGAACGTAAGAGGGTGGAATGACCTAGCGGCATTGCCACCCCTAGGTCACCCGTCCCGTCTAACCCCTGACACTATTGACCCGAATGGATCTACCCCTTTGACTTTCACCGGACGAGGTTTGACCGAGGGACATTTGCACCTGGCTGTGATAGGCCAGCCCATAGGAACATCTTAGCACAAGGTCCGGGCCCAACAAACTTCAAGATCCCCTCGGTATCGACCTGATGCGACAGTTTCCAAATGTAAGAGGGCCTAGGGCAAAACCTGGCGGCATTCCCACCCTTAGGTCCCCCGTCTCGTCTAACCCTGACACTGTTGACCAAACGGATCGACCCCTTTGACTTTCACCGGACGGGGTTTGACCGAGGGACCTTTTCACCTGGCTGTGATAGGCTAGCCCATAGCAACATCTTAGCACAAGGTCCGGGCCCAACAAACCGCAAGATCCCCTCGGTATCGACCCGATGCGACAGTTTCCAAACATAAGAGCGCCCAGGGAAAACTTGGCGGCATTGCCACCCCCAGGTCCCCCGTCTCGTCTAACCCTGACACTGTTGACCGAACGTATCTACCCCTTTGACTTTCACCGGACGGGGTTGACCGAGGGAAATTTTCACCTAGCTGTGATAGGCCAGCCCATTGCAACATCTTAGCAAAAGGTCCGGGCCCAAGCCAACGCAAGATTCCCTCGGTACCGACTCGATGCGAAAGTTTCCCAACGTAAGAGGGCCCAGGGCAAGACCTGGCGGCATTTCCCTCCCTCACGTCCCTTGTCTCGTCTAACCCTGACACTGTTGACCGGACGGATCTATCCCTTTGACTTTCACCGGACGGGGTTGACCGAGGGACATTTTCACCTAGCTGTGATAGGCCAGCCCATAGCAACATCTTAACACAAGGTCCGGGCCCAAGCCATCGCAAGATTCCCTCCGTACCGACTCAATGCGAAAGTTTCCCAACGTAAGAGGGCACAAGGCAAGGCCTGGCGGCGTTGATACCCACCAAGTCCCCCGTCTCGTCTAACCCTGACACTGTTGACCGAACAGATCTACCCTTTGTCTTTCACCGGATGGGGTTTGACCGAGGGACATTTTCACCTGGCTGTGATAGCCCAGCCCATAGCAACATCTTAGCACAAGTCGGGCCCAAGCCACCACAAGATTCCTTCGGTGTCGATCCAATGCAAAAGTTTCCGAAGGTAAGAGGGTGCAGGGAAAGACCTGGCGGCATTAACACCCACCAGGTCCCCCGTCCCGTCTTACCCCTGACACTTTTGGCCAAACGGATCTACCCCTTCAACATTCACCGGACGGGGTTTGACTGATGGACATTTTCACCTGGCTGTGATAGGCCAGCCCCATAGCAACATCTTAGCACAAGGTCCGGGCCCAAGCCACCGCAAGATTCCTTCAGTGTCGACCCGATGCGACAGTTTCCGAACGTAAGAGGATGCAGGTAAAGACCTAGCAGCATTGCCAACCCTAGGTCCCCCATTCGGTCTAACCCCTGAAACTGTTGACTGAACGGATCTACCCCTTTGACTTTCACCAGACGGGGTTTGACCGAGGGACATTTTCACCTGGCTGTGATAGGCCAGCCCATAGCAACATCTTAGCACAAGGTCCAAGCCAAAAAACCGCAAGATCCCCTCGGTATCGACCTGATGTGACAGTTTCAACAACTTGAGAGGGCGCAGGGCAAAACCTAGCGGCATTGCCACAGCCAAGGTCCCCCGTCTCGTCTAACCCTGAAACTGTTGACCGAACGTATCTAACCCCTTTGACTTTCAAACACCGGACGGGGGTTGACCCGAGGGATATTTTCACCTAGCTGTGATAACCAGCCCATACCAACATCTTAGCACAAGGTCGGGGGCCAAATCCACCACCAATTCCTTCGGTGTCGACTCAATGCGAAAGTTTCCGAACGTAGAGGGTGCAGGGGAAACACCTGGCGGCATTGCCACCCCTAGTCCCCGCCCCCGTCCCATCTAACCCCTAACACTGTTGCTCGAACGGATCTACCCCCCTTTGACTTTCACAAGACGGGGTTGACCGAGGGATATTTTCACCTCGCTGTGATAGGCCAGCGAATAGCAACATCTTAGCACAAGGTTCGGGCCCAAGCCACCGCTGAAATTTCCTCGGTACCCGGACTCGATGCAAAGATTCCCAACGTAAGAGGGCCCAGGGCAAAGACCTGGCGCGATTGACACCCACCAGGTCCCCGTCCCGTCTAACGCTGACACTATTGGCCGAACGGATCTACCCCTTTGACTTTTATCGGACGGTGGGTTGACCGAGGGCATTTTCACCTGCTGTGATAGGCAAGCCCATAGCAACATCTTAGCACAAGGTTCAGGCCCAACAAATCGCAAGATCCCCTCAAGTATCAACCCGATGCGACAGTTTCCAAACGTAAAGAGGGCCCAGGGCCAAAACCTGGCGGCATTGCCACCCCCAGGTCCCCTGTCTCGTCTAACCCTGACACTATTGAATGAGCGGATCTACCCCTTTGACTTTCACCGGACGGGGTTTGACCGAGGGACATTTTCACCAAGGTGTGATAGGCCAGCCCATAGCAACATCTTAGCACAAGGTCCGGGCCCAAGCCACCGCAAGATTCCTTAAGTATCGACCCGATGCGACAGTTTCCGAACGTAAGAGGGTGCAGGAAAGACCTGGCGGCTATGCCACCCCTGGTCCCCCGTCGCATCTAACCCCTGACACTGTTGACCGAACGGGTCTACCCCTTTGACTTTCACCGGACGGGGTTTGACCGAGGGACATTTTCACCTGGCTGTGATAGGCCAGCCCATAGCAACATCTTAGCACAAGGTCCAGGACCAACAAACCGCAAGATCCCCTCGGTATCGACCCGATGTGACAGTTTCCAAATGTAAGAGGGCCCAGGGCAAAACCTGGCGGCATTGCCACCCCCAGGTCCCCTGTCTCGTCTATACTTGATATTGTTGACCGAACGGATCTACCCCTTTGACTTTCACCGGACGGGGTTTTATCGAGGGACATTTTCACCTAGCTGTGATAGGCCAGCCCATAGCAACATCTTACCATAAGGTCCGGGCCCAAGCCACCGCAAGATTCCCTCGGTACCGACTCGATGCGAAAGTTTCCCAACGTAAGAGGGACCAAGGCAAGACCTGGCGGCATTGACACCCACCAGGTCCCCCGTCCTGTCTAACCCTGATACTGTTAACCGATCGGATCTACCCCTTTCACTTTCACCGGACGGGGTTTGACCGCGGGACATTTTCACCTGGCTGTGATAGGCCAGCCCATAGGAACATCTTAGCTCAAGGTCGGGCCCAACCCACCACAAGATTTCCTTGTGCGACCCGATGCGAAAGTTTCGAACGTAAGAGGGTGCCGCGAAAGACCTAGCGGCATTAACACCCACCAGGTCCCCGTCCCGTCTAACCCGTGACACTGTTGACCGAACGGATCTACCCCTTCGATGACGAGGTTTGAACGAGGGACATTTTCACCTGGCTATGATAGGCCAGCCCATAGCAAGATCTTAGCAAAGGTCCGGGCCCAACCCACCACAAGATTCCTTCGGTGTCAACACGATGCGACAGTTTCCAAACGTAAGAGGGCCCAGGGCAAACCTGGCGGCATTACCACCCCTAGGTCCCCTGTCCCGTCTAACGCTGACACTGTTGACGAAAGCATCTACCCTTCGCTTTACTTCACAGACGGGGTTTGAACGATGGACATTTTCACCTGGCTGTGATAGGCCACCCTTAGCAACATCTTAGCACATGGTCGGGCCCAACCCACCAAGATTCCTTCGTGTCGATGCGATGCGCAGTTTCCGAAGTAAGAGGGTAGGGAAAGACCTGGCGGCATTGCCACCCCTAGGTCCCCCGTCCTGTCTAATCCTGACACTTTTGGCCGAACGGATCTACCCCTTTGACTTTTACCGGACGGGGTTTGACCGAGGGACATTTTCACCTGGCTGTGATAGGCAAGCCCATAGCAACATCTTAGCACAAGGTTCGGGCCATACATCCAAGATCCCCTCGGTATCAACCCGATGCGACAGTTTCCAAACGTAAGAGGGCCCAGGGAAAACCTGCGCATTGCCACCCCAGGTCCCCCGTCCCGTCGTCTAACCCTGACACTGTTGACGAGCGGATCTACCCCTTTGATTTCACCGGACGGGTTTGACCGAGGGACATTTTCACCTGGTGTGATAGGCCAGCCCATAGCAAACATCTTAGCACAGTCCGGGCCAACAAACCGCAAGATTCCTTCTGTATCGACCCGATGCGACAGTTTCCAAATGTAAGAGGGGCCCAGGAAAACCTGGCGGCATTGCCATCCTCAGGTCCCCGTCTCGTCTAACCCTGACACTGTTGACCGAACGGATCTACCCCTTTGACTTTCACCGGACGGGGTTTGACCGAGGGACATTTCACCTGGCTGTGATAGGCCAGCCCATAGCAACATCTTAGCTCAAGGTCGGGACCAACCCACAACAAGATTCCTCGGTGTCGACCCGATGCGAAGTTTTCGAACATAGAGGGGCTGCGAAAGACCTAGCGGCATTAACACCCCAGGTCCCGTCCGTCTAACCCGTGACACTGTTGACCGAACGGATCTACCCCTTGACTTTCATAGGATAGGGTTCGAACGAGGGACATTTTCACCTGGCTGTGATAGGCCAGCCCATAGCAATATCTTAGCACAAGGTCCGGGCCCAACACACCACAAGATTCCTCGTGTCAACCCATGCGAAGTTTCCAAACATAAGAGGGACCAGGGCAAAACCTGGCGGCATTGCACCCCTAGGTCCCCCGTCCCGTCTAACCCTAACACTGTTGACCAAAACGGATCACCCCTTTGACTTTCACCGGACGTGGTTTAACGAGGGACATTTTCACCTGGCTGTGATAGGCCCTGCATAGCAACATCTTAGCACAAGGTCCGGGCCCAAGCCATCGCAAGATTCCTCGGTAACGATGCGATGCGAAAGTTTCCCAACGTAAGAGGGCCCAGGGCAAGACCTGGCGGCATTGACACCCACCAGGTCTCCCGTCCCGTCTAACCCTGACACTGTTGACCAAAAGGATATACCCTTCGACTTTCACAGACGGGGTTTGAACGAGGGACATTTTCCCAGGCTGTGATAGGCCAGCCCATAGCAACATCTTAGCACAACGTCGGGCCCAACCACCACAAGATTCCTTCGGTGTCGACCCGATGCGACAGTTTCCGAACGTAAGAGGACGTAGGGAAAGACCTGGCGGCATTGACCCCTAGGTCCCCCGTCCCGTCTAACTCCTGACACTGTTGGCCGAACGGATCTACCCCTTTGACTTTCACTGGAATGGGTTTGACCGAGGGACATTTTAACCTGGCTGTGATAGGCCAGCCCATAGCAACATCTTACCACAAGGTCGGGCCCCAACCCACAAGATTCCTTCGGTGTCGACCTGATGCGGCAGTTTCCGAACGTAAGAGGGTGTAGGGAAAGACCTGGCGGCATGGCCACCCCTAGGTCCCCCGTCCCGTCTAACCCCTAACACTGTTGGCCGAACGGATCTACCCCTTTGACTTCTAACGGGGTTTGACCGAGGGACATTTTCACCTGGCTGTGATAGGCCAGCCCATAGCAACATCTTAGCACAAGGTCCGGGCACAACAAACCGCAAGATCCCCTCGATATCGACCCGATGCGACAGTTTCCAAACGTTAGAGGGCCCAGGGCAAAACCTGGCGGCATTGCCACCCTCAGGTCCCCCATCTCGTCTAACCCAGACAATGTTGAACGAACGGATCTACCCCTTAGACTTTCACTGGACGGGGTTTGACCGATGGACATTTTCACCTGGCTGTGATAGGCGAGCCCATAGCAACATCTTAGCACAAGGTAGGGCCAACCCACCACAAGATTCCTTCGGTGTCAACCTGATGCGACAGTTTCTGAATGTAAGAGGGTGCAGGGAATGACCTGGCGGCATTGCCACCCCTAGGTCACCCGTCCCGTCTACCCCTGACACTATTGACCGAATGGATCTATCCCTTTGACTTTCACCGGACAAAGTTTGACCGAGGGCCATTTTCACCTGGTTGTCATAGGCCAGCCCATAGCAACATCTTAGCACAAGGTCCGGGCCCAACAAACCGCAAGATCCCCTTGGTATCGACCCGATGCGACAGTTTCCAAATGTAAGAGGGCCTAGGGCAAAACCTGGCGGCATTCCCACCATCAGGTCCCCCGTCTCGTCTAACCCTGACACTGTTGACCAAACGGATCTACCCCTCTGACTTTCACCGGACGGGGTTTGACCGAGGGACATTTTCACCTGGCTGTGATAGGCCAACCCATAGCAACATCTTAGCACAAGGTCCGGGCCCAACAAACCGCAATATCCCCTCGGTATCGACCCGATGCGACAGTTTCCAAACGTAAGAGGGCCCAGGGAAAAACCTGGCGGCATTGCCACCCCCAGGTCCCCCGTCTCGTCTAACCCTGACACTGTTGACCGAACGTATCTACCCCTTTGACTTTCACCGGACGGGGTTTGACCGAGGGACATTTTCACCTAGCTGTGATAGGCCAGCCCATAGCAACATCTTAGCACAAGGTCGGGCCCAAGCCACCGCTAGATTCCCTCCGTACCGATTCAATGCGAAAGTTTCCCAACGTAAGAGGGCCCAAGGCAAGACCTGGCGGCGTTGATACCCACCAAGTGCCCCGTCTCGTCTAACCCTGACACTGTTGACCGAACGGATCTACCCCTTTGACTTTCATCGGACGGGGCTTGACCGAGGGGCATTTTCACCTAGCTGTGATAGGCCAGCCCATAGCAACATCTTAGCACAAGGTCGGGCCCAACCCACCACAAGATTCCTTCGGTGTCGACCCAATGCGAAAGTTTCCGAAGCTAAGAGGGTGCAGGGAAAGACCTGGCGGCATTAACACCCACCAGGTCCCCCGTCCCGTCTTACCCCTGACACTTTTGGCCAAACGGATCTACCCCTTCAACATTCACCGGACGGGGTTTGACTGATGGACATTTTCACCTAGTTGTGATAGGCCAGCCCATAGCAACATCTTAGCACAAGGTCCGGGTCCAAGACACCGCAAGATTCCTTCAGTGTCGACCCGATGCGACAGTTTCCGAACGTAAGAGGGTGCAGGAAAAGACCTAGCGGAATTGCCACCCCTAGGTCCCCCATTCGGTCTAACCCCTGACCCTGTTGACTGAATGGATCTACCCCTTTGACTTTCACCAGACGGGGTTTGACCGCGGGACATTTTCACCTGGCTGTGATAGGCCAGCCCATAGCAACATCTTAGCACAAGGTCCGAGCCCAACAAACCGCAAGATCCCCTCGGTATCGACCTGATGCGACAGTTTCAAAACTTAAGAGGGCGCAGGGCAAAACCTAGCGGCATTGCCACCCCAAGGTCCCCCGTCTCGTCTAACCCTTACACTGTTGACCGAATGGATCTACCCCTTTGACTTTCACCGGACGGGGTTTGACCGAGGGACATTTTCATCTAGCTGTGATAGGCCAGCCCATAGCAACATCTTAGCACAAGGTCGGGGCCCTAGCCACCGCAAGATTCCCTCGGTACCGACTCGATGAGAAAGTTTGCCAACGTAAGAGGGCCCAGGGCAAGACCTGGCGGCATTGACACCCACCAGGTCCCCCGTCCCGTCTAATCATGACACTGCTGACCAAACGGATCTACCCCTTCGACTTTCACAGGACGGGGTTTGAACGAGGGACATTTTCACCTGGCTGTGATAAGCCAGCCCATAGCAACATCTTAGCACAAGGGGCCAAACCCACCACAAGATTCCTTTGGTGTCGACCCGATGCGAAAGTTTCCGAACGTAAGAGGGTGCAGGGAAACACCTGGCGGCATTGCCACCCCTAGGTCCCCCGTCCCATCTAACCCGTAACACTGTTGCTCGAACGGATCTACCCCTTTGACTTTCACCAGACGGGGTTTGACCGAGGGATATTTTCACCTGGCTGTGAGAGGCCAGCGAATAGCAACATATTAGCACAAGGTCCGGGCCCAAGCCACCGCAAAATTCCCTCGGTACCGACTCGATGCAAAAGTTTCCCAACGTAAGAGGGCCCAGGGCAAGACCTGGCGGCATTGACACCCACCAGGTCCCCCGTCCCGTCTAACGCTGACACTGTTGACCGAAAGCATCTACCCTTCGACTTTCACAAGACGGGGTTTGAACGATGGACATTTTCACCTGGCTGTGATAGGCCAGCCCTTAGCAACATCTTAGCACATGGTCGGGCCCAACCCACCACAAGATTCCTTCGGTGTCGACCCGATGCGGCAGTTTCCGAATGTAAGAGGGTGTAGGGAAAGACCTGGCGGCATTGCCACCCCTAGGTCCCCCGTCCTGTCTAACCTGACACTTTTGGCCGAACGGATCTACCCCTTTGACTTTTACCGGACGGGGTTTGACCGAGGGACATTTTCACCTGGCTGTGATAGGCAAGCCCATAGCAACATCTTAGCACAAGGTTCGGGCCCAACAAATCGCAAGATCCCCTAGGTATCAACCCGATGCGACAGTTTCCAAACGTAAGAGGGCCCAGGGCAAAACCTGGCAGCATTGCCACCCCCAGGTCCCCCGTCTCGTCTAACCCTGACACTGTTGACCGAGCGGATCTACCCCTTTGAATTTCACCGGACGGAGTTTGACCGAGGGACATTTTCACCTAGGTGTTATAGGCCAGCCCATAGCAACATCTTAGCACAAGTTCCGGGCCCAAGCCGCCGCAAGATTCCTTCAGTGTCGACCCGATGCGATAGTTTCCGAATGTAAGAGGGTGCAAGGAAAGACCTGGCGACTATGCCACCCCTGGTCCCCTGTCCCGTCTAACCCCTGACATTGTTGACCGAACGGATCTACGCCTTTGACTTTCACCGGACGGGGTTTCACCAAGGGACATGTTCACCTGGCTGTGATAGGCCAGCCCATAGCAACATCTTAGCACAAGGTCCAGGACCAACAAACCGCAAGATCCCCTCGGTATTGACCCAATGTGACAGTTTCCAAACGTAAGAGGGCCTAGGGCAAAACCTGGCGGCATTGCCACCCCAGGTCCCCTGTCTCGTCTAACCTTGACATTTTTTACCGAACGGATCTACCCCTTTGACTTTCACCGGACGGGGTTTGACCGAGGCACATTTTCACCTAGTTGTGATAGGCCAGCCCATAGCAACATCTTAGCACAAGGTGCGGCCTCAAGCCACCGCAAGATTCCCTCGGTACCGACTCATTGCGAAAGTTTCCCAACGTAAGAGGGCCCAGGGCAAGACCTGGCGGCATTGACAGCCACCAGGTCCCCCGTCCCGTCTAACCCTAATACTGTTGACCGAACGGATCTACCCCTTTGACTTTCACCGGACGGGGTTTGACCGAGGGACATTTTCACCTGGCTGTGATAGGCCAGCCCATAGCAACATCTTAGCTCAAGGTCGGGCCCAACCCACCACACGATTCCTTCGGTGTCGACCCGATGCGAAAGTTTTCGAACGGAAGAAGGTGCCTCGAAAGACCTAGCGGCATTAACACCCACCAGGTCCCCCGTCCCGTCTAACCCGTGACATGTTGACCGAACGGATCTACCCCTTCGACTTTCACAGGACGGGGTTTGAACGCGGGACATTTTCACCTGGCTGTGATAGGCCAGCCCATAGCAACATCTTAGCACAAGGTCCGGGCCCAACAAACCGCAAGATCCCCTCGGTATCGACCCGACGCGACAGTTTCCAATCGTAAGAGGGCCGAGGGAAAAACCTGGCGGCATTGCCACCCCCAGGTCCCCCGTCTCGTCTAACCCTGACACTGTTGACCGAACGGATCTACCCCTTTGACTTTCACCGGACGGGGTTTGACCGAGGGACATTTTCACCTGGCTGTGATAGGCCAGCCCATAGCAACATCTTAGCACAAGGTCGGGCCCTACCCACCACAAGATTCCTTCGGTGTCGACCCGATGCGACTGTTTCCGAACGTAAGAGGATGCAGGGAAAGACCTGGCGGCATTGCCACACCTAGGTCCCCCGTCCCGTCTAACCCCTGACACTGTTGACCGAACGGATCTAGCCCTTTGACTTTCACCGGATGGGGTTTGACCAAGGGACATTTTCACCTAGCTGTGATAGGCCAGCCCATAGCAACATCTTAGCAGAAGGTCCGGGCACAACAAACCGCAAGATCCCCTCGATATCGACCCGATGCGATAGTTTCCAAACGTAAGAGGGCCCAGGGCAAAACCTGGCGGCATTGCCACCCTAAGGTCCCCCATCCCGTCTAACCCAGACAATTTTGAACGAACGGATCTACCCTTAGACTTTCGCTGGACGGGGTTTGACCGAGGGACATTTTCACCTGGCTGTGATAGGCGAGCCCATAGCAACATCTTAGCACAAGGTAGGGCCCAACCCACCACAAGATTCCTTCGGTGTCAACCTGATGCGACAGTTTCTGAATGTAAGAGGGTGCAGGGAATGACCTGGCGGCATTGCCACCCCTAGGTCACCCGTCCCGTCTAACCCTTGACACTGTTGACCGACTGGATCTACCCCTTTGACTTTCACCGGACAAAGTTTGACCGAGGGCCATTTTCACCTGGTTGTCATAGGCCAGCCCACAGCAACATCTTAGCACAAGGTCCGGGCCCAACAAACAGCAAGATCCCCTCGGTATCGACCCGATGCGACAGTTTCCAAATGTAAGAGGGCCTAGGGCAAAACCTGGCGGCATTCCAACCCTCAGGTCCCCCGTCTCGTCTAACCCTGACACTGTTGACCAAACGGATCTACCCCTCTGACTTTCACCGGACGGGGTTTGACCGAGGGACATTTTCACCTGGCTGTGATAGGCCAGCCCATAGCAACATCTTAGCACAAGGTCCGGGCCCAACAAACCGCAATATCCCCTCGGTATCGACCCGATGCGATAGTTTCCAAACGTAAGAGGGCCCAGGGAAAAACCTGGCGGCATTGCCACCCCCAGGTCCCCCGTCTCGTCTAACCCTGACACTGTTGACCGAACGTATCTACCCCTTTGACTTTCACCGGACGGGGTTTGACCGAGGGACATTTTCACCTAGCTTTGATAGGCCAGCCCATAGCGAAATCTTAGCACAAGGTCTGGGCCGAAGCCACCGCTAGATTCCCTCCGTACCGATTCAATGCGAAAGTTTCCCAACGTAAGAGGGCCCAAGGCAAGACCTGGCGGCGTTGATACCCACCAAGTGCCCCGTCTCGTCTAACCCTGACACTTTTGACCGAACGGATCTACCCCTTTGACTTTCATCGGTCGGGGTTTGACCGAGGGGCATTTTCACCTAGTTGTGATAGGCCAGCCCATAGCAACATCTTAGCACAAGGTCGGGCCCAACCCACCACAAGATTCCTTCGGTGTCGACCCAATGCGAAAGTTTCCGAAGGTAAGAGGGTGCAGGGAAAGACCTGGCGGCATTAACACCCACCAGGTCCCCCGTCCCGTCTTACCCCTGACACTTTTGGCCAAACGGATCTACCCCTTCAACATTCACCGGACGGGGTTTGACTGATGGACATTTTCACCTGGTTGTGATAGGCCAGCCCATAGCAACATCTTAGCACAAGGTCCGGGCCTAAGACACCGCAAGATTCCTTCAGTGTCGACCCGACGCGACAGTTTCCGAACGTAAGAGGGTGCAGGAAAAGACCTAGCGGAATTGCCACCCCTAGGTCCCCCGTCCCGTCTAACCCCTGACACTGTTGACTGAATGGATCTACCCCGTTGACTTTCACCAGACGGGGTTTGACCGCGGGACATTTTCACCTGGCTGTGATAGGCCAGCCCATAGCAACATCTTAGCACAAGGTCCGAGCCCAACAAACCACAAGATCCCCTCGGTATCGATCTGATGCGACAGTTTCAAAACTTAAGAGGGCGCAGGGCAAAACCTAGCGGCATTGCCACCCCAAGGTCCCCCGTCTCGTCTAACCCTTACACTGTTGACCGAATGGATCTACCCCTTTGACTTTCACCGGACGGGGTTTGACCGAGGGAGATTTTCACCTAGCTGTGATAGGCCAGCCCATAGCAACATCTTAGCACAAGGTCGGGGCCCTAGCCACCGCAAGATTCCCTCGGTACCGACTCGATGGGAAAGTTTGCCAACGTAAGAGGTCCCAGGGCAAGACCTGGCGGCATTGACACCCACCAGGTCCCCCGTCCCGTCTAACCATGACACTGCTGACCAAACGGATCTACCCCTTCGACTTTCACAGGACGGGGTTTGAACGAGGGACATTTTCACCTGGCTGTGATAAGCCAGCCCATAGCAACATCTTAGCACAAGGTTGGGCCAAACCCACCACAAGATTCCTTCGGTGTCGACCCGATGCGAAAGTTTCCGAACGTAAGAGGGTGCAGGGAAACACCTGGCGGCATTGCCACCCCTAGGTCCCCCGTCCCATCTAACCCCTAACACTGTTGCTCGAACGGATCTACCCCTTTGACTTTCACCAGACGGGGTTTGACCGAGGGATATTTTCACCTGGCTGTGATAGGCCAGCGAATAGCAACATATTAGCACAAGGTCCGGGCCCAAGCCACCGCAAAATTCCCTCGTACCGACTCGATGCAAAAGTTTCCCAACGTAAGAGGGCCCAGGGCAAGACCTGGCGGCATTAACACCCACCAGGTCCCCCGTCCCGTCTAACGCTGACACTGTTGACCGAAAGCATCTACCCTTCGACTTTCACAAGACGGGGTTTGAACGATGGACATTTTCACCTGGCTGTGATAGGCCAGCCCATAGCAACATCTTAGCACATGGTCGGGCCCAACCCACCACAAGATTCCTTCGGTGTCGACCCGATGCGGCAGTTTCCGAATGTAAGAGGGTGTAGGGAAAGACCTGGCACATTGCCACCCCTAGGTCCCCCGTCCTGTCTAACCCCTGACACTTTTGGCCGAACGGATCTACCCCTTTGACTTTTACCGGACGGGGTTTGACCGATGGACATTTTCACCTGGCTGTGATAGGCAAGCCCATAGCAACATCTTAGCACAAGGTTCGGGCCCAACAAATCGCAGATCCCCTCGGTATCAACCCGATGCGACAGTTTCCAACGTAAGAGGGCCCAGGGCAAAACCTGGCAGCATTGCCACCCCCAGGTCCCCGTCTCGTCTAACCCTGACACGTTGACCGAGCGGATCTACCCCTTTGAATTTCACCGGACGGAGTTTGACCGAGGGACATTTTCACCTAGGTGTTATAGGCCAGCCCATAGCAACATCTTAGCACAAGTTCCGGGCCCAAGCCGCCGCAAGATTCCTTCAGTGTCGACCCGATGCGATAGTTTCCGAATGTAAGAGGGTGCAAGGAAAGACTGGCGACTATGCCACCCCTGGTCCCCTGTCCCGTCTAACCCCTGACATTGTTGACCGAACGGATCTACGCCTTTGACTTTCACCGGACGGGGTTTCACCAAGGGACATGTTCACCTGGCTGTGATAGGCCAGCCCATAGCAACATCTTAGCACAAGGTCCAGGACCAACAAACCGCAAGATCCCCTCGGTATTGACCCGATGTGACAGTTTCCAAACGTAAGAGGGCCTAGGGCAAAACCTGGCGGCATTGCCACCCCAGGTCCCCTGTCTCGTCTAACCTTGACATTTTTTACCGAACGGATCTACCCCTTTGACTTTCACCGGACGGGGTTTGACCGAGGCACATTTTCACCTAGTTGTGATAGGCCAGCCCATAGCAACATCTTAGCACAAGGTGCGGCCTCAAGCCACCGCAAGATTCCCTCGGTACCGACTCATTGCGAAAGTTTCCCAACGTAAGAGGGCCCAGGGCAAGACCTGGCGGCATTGACAGCCACCAGGTCCCCCGTCCCGTCTAACCCTAATACTGTTGACCGAACGGATCTACCCCTTTGACTTTCACCGGACGGGGTTTGACCGAGGGACATTTTCACCTGGCTGTGATAGGCCAGCCCATAGCAACATCTTAGGTCAAGGTCGGGCCCAACCCACCACACGATTCCTTCGGTGTCGACCCGATGCGAAAGTTTTCGAACGGAAGAAGGTGCCTCGAAAGACCTAGCGGCATTAACACCCACCAGGTCCCCCGTCCCGTCTAACCCGTGACACTGTTGACCGAACGGATCTACCCCTTCGACTTTCACAGGACGGGGTTTGAACGCGGGACATTTTCACCTGGCTGTGATAGGCCAGCCCATAGCAACATCTTAGCACAAGGTCCGGGCCCAACAAACCGCAAGATCCCCTCGGTATCGACCCGACGCGACAGTTTCCAATCGTAAGAGGGCCGAGGGAAAAACCTGGCGGCATTGCCACCCCCAGGTCCCCCGTCTCGTCTAACCCTGACACTGTTGACCGAACGGATCTACCCCTTTGACTTTCACCGGACGGGGTTTGACCGAGGGACATTTTCACCTGGCTGTGATAGGCCAGCCCATAGCAACATCTTAGCACAAGGTCGGGCCCTACCCACCACAAGATTCCTTCGGTGTCGACCCGATGCGACTGTTTCCGAACGTAAGAGGATGCAGGGAAAGACCTGGCGGCATTGCCACACCTAGGTCCCCCGTCCCGTCTAACCCCTGACACTGTTGACCGAACGGATCTAGCCCTTTGACTTTCACCGGATGGGGTTTGACCAAGGGACATTTTCACCTAGCTGTGATAGGCCAGCCCATAGCAACATCTTAGCAGAAGGTCCGGGCACAACAAACCGCAAGATCCCCTCGATATCGACCCGATGCGATAGTTTCCAAACGTAAGAGGGCCCAGGGCAAAACCTGGCGGCATTGCCACCCTAAGGTCCCCCATCCCGTCTAACCCAGACAATTTTGAACGAACGGATCTACCCCTTAGACTTTCACTGGACGGGGTTTGACCGAGGGACATTTTCACCTGGCTGTGATAGGCGAGCCCATAGCAACATCTTAGCACAAGGTAGGGCCCAACCCACCACAAGATTCCTTCGGTGTCAACCTGATGCGACAGTTTCTGAACGTAAGAGGGTGCAGGGAATGACCTGGCGGCATTGCCACCCCTAGGTCACCCGTCCCGTCTAACCCTTGACACTGTTGACCGACTGGATCTACCCCTTTGACTTTCACCGGACAAAGTTTGACCGAGGGCCATTTTCACCTGGTTGTCATAGGCCAGCCCACAGCAACATCTTAGCACAAGGTCCGGGCCCAACAAAAAGCAAGATCCCCTCGGTATCGACCCGATGCGACAGTTTCCAAATGTAAGAGGGACTAGGGCAAAACCTGGCGGCATTCCAACCCTCAGGTCCCCCGTCTCGTCTAACCCTGACACTGTTGACCAAACGGATCTACCCCTCTGACTTTCACCGGACGGGGTTTGACCGAGGGACATTTTCACCTGGCTGTGATAGGCCAGCCCATAGCAACATCTTAGCACAAGGTCCGGGCCCAACAAACCGCAATATCCCCTCGGTATCGACCCGATGCGATAGTTTCCAAACGTAAGAGGGCCCAGGGAAAAACCTGGCGGCATTGCCACCCCCAGGTCCCCCGTCTCGTCTAACCCTGACACTGTTGACCGAACGTATCTACCCTTTGACTTTCACCGGACGGGGTTTGACCGAGGGACATTTTCACCTAGCTTTGATAGGCCAGCCCATAGCGAAATCTTAGCACAAGGTCTGGGCCGAAGCCACCGCTAGATTCCCTCCGTACCGATTCAATGCGAAAGTTTCCCAACGTAAGAGGGCCCAAGGCAAGACCTGGCGGCGTTGATACCCACCAAGTGCCCGTCTCGTCTAACCCTGACACTTTTGACCGAACGGATCTACCCCTTTGACTTTCATCGGTCGGGGTTTGACCGAGGGGCATTTTCACCTAGTTGTGATAGGCCAGCCCATAGCAACATCTTAGCACAAGGTCTGGCCCAACCCACCACAAGATTCCTTCGGTGTCGACCCAATGCGAAAGTTTCCGAAGGTAAGAGGGTGCAGGGAAAGACCTGGCGGCATTAACACCCACCAGGTCCCCCGTCCCGTCTTACCCCTGACACTTTTGGCCAAACGGATCTACCCCTTCAACATTCACCGGACGGGGTTTGACTGATGGACATTTTCACCTGGTTGTGATAGGCCAGCCCATAGCAACATCTTAGCACAAGGTCCGGGCCTAAGACACCGCAAGATTCCTTCAGTGTCGACCCGACGCGACAGTTTCCGAACGTAAGAGGGTGCAGGAAAAGACCTAGCGGAATTGCCACCCCTAGGTCCCCCGTCCCGTCTAACCCTGACACTGTTGACTGAATGGATCTACCCCGTTGACTTTCACCAGACGGGGTTTGACCGCGGGACATTTTCTCCTGGCTGTGATAGGCCAGCCCATAGCAACATCTTAGCACAAGGTCCGAGCCCAACAAACCATAAGATCCCCTCGGTATCGATCTGATGCGACAGTTTCAAAACTTAAGAGGGCGCAGGGCAAAACCTAGCGGCATTGCCACCCCAAGGTCCCCCGTCTCGTCTAACCCTTACACTGTTGACCGAATGGATCTACCCCTTTGATTTTACCGGACGGGGTTTGACCGAGGGAGATTTTCACCTAGCTGTGATAGGCCAGCCCATAGCAACATCTTAGCACAAGGTCGGGGCCCTAGCCACCGCAAGATTCCCTCGGTACCGACTCGATGGGAAAGTTTGCCAACGTAAGAGGTCCCAGGGCAAGACCTGGCGGCATTGACACCCACCAGGTCCCCCGTCCCGTCTAACCATGACACTGCTGACCAAACGGATCTACCCCTTCGACTTTCACAGGACGGGGTTTGAACGAGGGACATTTTCACCTGGCTGTGATAAGCCAGCCCATAGCAACATCTTAGCACAAGGTTGGGCCAAACCCACCACAAGATTCCTTCGGTGTCGACCCGATGCGAAAGTTTCCGAACGTAAGAGGGTGCAGGGAAACACCTGGCGGCATTGCCACCCCTAGGTCCCCCGTCCCATCTAACCCCTAACACTGTTGCTCGAACGGATCTACCCCTTTGACTTTCACCAGACGGGGTTTGACCGAGGGATATTTTCACCTGGCTGTGATAGGCCAGCGAATAGCAACATATTAGCACAAGGTCCGGGCCCAAGCCACCGCAAAATTCCCTCGGTACCGACTCGATGCAAAAGTTTCCCAACGTAAGAGGGCCCAGGGCAAGACCTGGCGGCATTAACACCCACCAGGTCCCCCGTCCCGTCTAACGCTGACACTGTTGACCGAAAGCATCTACCCTTCGACTTTCACAAGACGGGGTTTGAACGATGGACATTTTCACCTGGCTGTGATAGGCCAGCCCATAGCAACATCTTAGCACATGGTCGGGCCCAACCCACCACAAGATTCCTTCGGTGTCGACCCGATGCGGCAGTTTCCGAATGTAAGAGGGTGTAGGGAAAGACCTGGCAGCATTGCCACCCCTAGGTCCCCCGTCCTGTCTAACCCTGACACTTTTGGCCGAACGGATCTACCCCTTTGACTTTTACCGGACGGGGTTTGACCGATGGACATTTTCACCTGGCTGTGATAGGCAAGCCCATAGCAACATCTTAGCACAAGGTTCGGGCCCAACAAATCGCAAGATCCCCTCGGTATCAACCCGATGCGACAGTTTCCAAACGTAAGAGGGCCCAGGGCAAAACCTGGCAGCATTGCCACCCCCAGGTCCCCCGTCTCGTCTAACCCTGACACTGTTGACCGAGCGGATCTACCCCTTTGAATTTCACCGGACGGGTTTGACCGAGGGACATTTTCACCTAGGTGTATAGGCCAGCCCATAGCAACATCTTAGCACAAGTTCCGGGCCCAAGCCGCCGCAAGATTCCTTCAGTGTCGACCCGATGCGATAGTTTCCGAACGTAAGAGGGTGCAAGGAAAGACCTGGCGGCTATGCCACCCCTGGTCCCCTGTCCCGTCTAACCCCTGACACTGTTGACCGAACGGATCTACCCCTTTGACTTTCACCGGACGGGGTTTCACCAAGGGACATGTTCACCTGGCTGTGATAGGCCAGCCCATAGCAACATCTTAGCACAAGGTCCAGCACCAACAAACCGCAAGATCCCCTCGGTATTGACCCGATGTGACAGTTTCCAAACGTAAGAGGGCCTAGGGCAAAACCTGGTGGCATTGCCACCCCAGGTCCCCTGTCTCGTCTAACCTTGACATTGTGACCGAACGGATCTACCCCTTTGACTTTCACCGGACGGGGTTTGACCGAGGCACATTTTCACCTAGCTGTGATAGGCCAGCCCATAGCAACATCTTAGCACAAGGTCCGGCCCCAAGCCACCGCAAGATTTCCTCGGTACCGACTCATTGCGAAAGTTTCCCAACGTAAGAGGGCCCAGGGCAAGACCTGGCGGCATTGACACCCACCAGGTCCCCCGTCCCGTCTAACCCTAATACTGTTGACCGAACGGATCTACCCCTTTGACTGTCACCGGCGGGGTTTGACCGAGGGACATTTTACCTTGGCTGTGATAGGCCAGCCCATAGCAACATCTTAGCTCAAGGTCGGGCCCAACCCACCACACGATTCCTTCGGTGTCGACCCGATGCGAAAGTTTTCGAACGGAAGAAGGTGCCTCGAAAGACCTAGCGGCATTAACACCCACCAGGTCCCCCGTCCCGTCTAACCATGACACTGTTGACCGAACGGATCTACCCCTTCGACTTTCACAGGACGGGGTTTGAACGAGGGACATTTTCACCTAGCTGTGATACGCCAGCCCATAGCAACATCTTAGCACAAGGTCCGGGCCCAACACCACAATATCCTCGGTGTCGACCCGATGCGAAGTTTCCGAACGTAAGAGGGCAGGGAAACACCTGGCGGCATTGCCCCCCTAGGTCCCCCGTCCCGTCTAACCCTAACACTGTTGCTCGAACGGATCTACCCCTTTGACTTTCACCAGACGGGGTTTGACCGAGGGATATTTTCACCTGGTCTGATAGGCCAGCATAGCAACATCCTAGGACAAGGTCCGGGCCCAAGCCACCGCAAAATTCCCTCGGTACCGACTTGATGCAAAGGTTTCCGACGTAAGAGGGCCCAGGGCAAGACCTGGCGGCATTGACCCACCAGGTCCCCCGTCCCGTCTAACACTGACACTGTTGACCGAAACATCTACCCTTCGACTTTCATAGGACGGGTTTGAACGAGGGACATTTTCACCTGGCTATGATAGGCCAGCCCATAGCAACATTAGCATAAGGTCGGGCCCAACCCACCACAAGATTCCTTCGGTGTCGACCCGATGCGGCAGTTTCCGAACGTAAGAGGGTAGGGAAAGACCTGGCGGCATTGCCCCCTAGGTCCCCCGTCCTGTCTAACCCTGACACTGTTGGCCGAACGGATCTACCCTTTGACTTTACCGGACGGGGTTTGACCGAGGGACATTTTCACCTGGCTGTGATAGGCAAGCCCATAGCAACATCTTAGCACAAGGTTCGGGCCCAAATCGAAGATCCCTCGGTATCAACCCGATGCGACAGTTTCCAAATGTAAGAGGGCCCAGGGCAAAACCTGGCGGCATTGCCACCCCAGGTCCCCGTCTTGTCTAACCCTGACATTGTTGACCGAGCGGATCTACCCCTTCGATTTTCACCGGACGGGGTTTGACCCAGGGACTCTTCACCAAGGTGTGATAGGCCAGCCCATAGCAACATCTTAGCACAAGGTCGGGCCCAACCCACCACAAGATTCCTTCGGGT
>JAAAWK010000932.1:0-2500 GCA_022496015.1 Hordeum marinum
GCCAGGTGATCCATTATCCAGTGCCGATGTCGGATCTGCCAGCTCTTCCCATTAATCGATCAACTAATTTCAAAAGTGAATTAAGAGGTGGATGAGCATTTTCAACATAGTTTGGGTCAGCTGAGGCTGGTGGATGAGATGACTCCCCTGTGACTAATTGAAAATAGGATTTACCATAACTTAATGCTCCCGCTTCGATCACCAAGTCAAGATTGAGATGCTTCAGGATAGATATCTTAGAATGGTTGACTTCTTGCTCTTGCGGAAGGAAGGTTATGTCCAAACTCATTTCGTATTCGATAACCCAGCCGTACAAGAAAGAGGGTACTAGTTAGGTTGGCCTTAGATACTTGCTTCTTTTCTGGTCAATCAAGATCGTAGCATAGACGCTTACTATCTCCTCCATCTAAGGAAGATGAGGTTGATGGTAGTAGCCTAAGCGCTAAGAAGCTTAAATCATGCTACTTCAACTATATGCTTAATAGGTCGATAAGCTTTGATTTGAAAAGGGGCTTAAGTCATCGGTTCCAATCCGAATAAGGGCTTTTCTTGTGGTATGGTTTCAATTAGCCTTCGAGTCTTCTATTCCGGCTAAGTCCCCTATTGGTCCAGCCAGTATTCTATTTTCTTCCTAATATCCATCCTTTGTTGTCAGCCTGAAAGTGGTCTAAATCTGCGCTTCCCACTCCGTAAGCATTTCTTAAGGATTCCAATCGGTATATCTCATTCGATTCGGGAATCCCTTTGGCTGTCTGCTAGTCGACCTATGCCCGATCATTCAGTTTGCGATTTCTCTATCTCTTTAATACGCAATTCTCTTCGATAAGAAGGGTTCTCTTGTGTTCCAGGGTTGATTAAGCGTCTGGTGGAACAGGGATACATTGTGTGAGGCCAAATTGCCTGACGAATTGATGAATATGGCTCAATATAGACTGGTCCAGGTATACCGGTCAGTCTTGAGCCACCAGGATAGCCTTCCACATATCCTGTTCCTCCCTTGAGTGGTAACTCTTTTCTAACCTTAGAATCCTGAACCAATTTGCTCCAAAGACTCTGTCATTGAAAGGAGTCCATAGGTTGATAAAATAGGTTTTCATGAAAACCACACGTAGATAGAAAAGGTAAGAGTTACACGTGCCAGAAGCGAGGAATACCGCTCGGAAGCCCGATTGAACCTGTCCTCATTCACTGCTATCTCCATATATTGGATGCCAAGCTTGAAAGGGTAATGGTCCGAGAGGATGGGGCCGTAGTCTTCTATTACGCACGCTACGCAGACGATATGGTCTTCGGCTTACCGAGAGGGGATAAGTCCACGCGAGTCACCCAGGGTCTCAAAAAGGTCTTAGCTAGAGTCCTTAGGGAGCTCCTACAGGGCTTCACTTCTACTGAAATTTCCAGAAAACAACCGGGGAGGCTACAAATTATCGGCTTGCCCCTGTCTCTGAAAAGTGAAGGTCAGCTCCACGTGGGTATTCCATCCAAACGATGGGAGAAGAGGATGACACTTGTTCGTATTGAAAACCGGAGACGAAGGGAAAGAGGTTTGATTGGAACATGTTCTACAAGAACTCCTGTGTAGAACACGCCCGTATCTATTCTATGGGCTGGCTTCAGGCCAACCCTACTGCTGAAGTAGAAAGCATCATATTCCGGTTTTTCCAACACTTGATCAGGAACCGGGCGCAGAAATTCCTTGAAGAGAAGGGGATGCCTACAACCAATGCCTAAATAAAGGCATATGTCGAAAAGTGCTACTACTAATAGATTCAGTAAAGGAAGGCCCGGAACGGGCTGAGCTACTGCCCGAAATAGAAGAGGACGACTAGAGTAGAGGAGCCTAATTCCAATCCAAAAAATTGACTATATAAAGAGCTAGTGTCAATAAAAAGGCTAATGACAGAGAAGAGTCAATCTCCTTTACTCCTCCCTCCGTACCTTTGAATATGATACCAGATCCGGGAGCTCAAAACTTCGGTAACTCATAATTGATATGCGATTGGTCGTTCTTCCATCAATGTTATGTATTTCGGTGAAAGATGCCTGCGGTTGTGAAATGATAGGAAGAACGCCTATAACACCTTGCTCGTTCATATAGTCAGAGGTCTGTCGCCTCCTACGCCTATTGCCTCATCTTAGTCAATTTTAAGGAAATCATGCCGAAAAAGGGTAGTTAGTTTAAGAATTCCCCAGAGAGGAGCGAACAGCACCCTACTCAATGGAAAGATGCCAGTGCACCCAGTGCGATATCTGCTTTGTTGATTACCTCACCTTTATCAATCGGCGAAGCCTCCTAGCATAGGTTTTTTATCCATCAAGAGCATCCCGCGCTTTGAAATAGGTGTTTTTCCGCTTGATTTTCCCATAAGTTTGATGCTGGATAGTGGGAAAGTGACACCTTTGCTTGCGCTATCCATTGTGGTCCTCGGGTCACACCCCTGGAATGCTTTGCCCGCCGACAGAGAGCTATCAAACAAACCTGCTTTTACTCCATCGTTGA
>JAAAWK010000932.1:10000-11964 GCA_022496015.1 Hordeum marinum
CAGAAGAGATAGATGTATCCCAACCTCTATTGCTCTCGCGTAAAGACTTTTTTTTACGCGACAGGAAAAAGTGACTACGAATTCCCCTTTTTGTTTGCGAATCCCTGTTTGTATCCTTTGAGCGCACGCCCATTAAGTAGCGATCAAATTAAGGAAATCGATCAAACGATCCCAATACCGTGCCAGCCCAAATCATGATCTTCACCAACTTGGATTTGGTTCTCTCGCGAAAATCGCGAGTTGCAGAGATGAGAACCATGAAAAGCAAGATCCCGAATAAGAAAACAGAAACCGAGGAAGAGGAAACCACAAGAGTGAAGACTAGTAGAGTCTCGTCTTTTGTCATTCTTTGCTCCTTTTTCACTCAATGATTCCTTCGAATTTGCCGACCCAAAATTCTATATGTCTATTCTATCTATGATATTTCTATATATATAGAATATGATATCTAATATGACATCCGATTTGTCAAAGGGATTGGATTGGTGACTTACCCATTCAGTGACTTTGGCACTGGACGTTCCAAAAACGGGTACTATCGGATCGGGTGAATTAGAGAATAGACAGAGGTCCGTTGGCATTTCAGCCTTTCTTCTCCTTTCAGGGCCTATCCGAAAGAGAATCCAGTACCTCTTGGTCCTGAATATCAGAATAGGACGAACGAACCGGCCTCCGCGGATATCTTTGCTTCGGAACAAAACCCTGCAATCAAATAGATTGTCCCAAGGGCGCCATATTCTAGGAGCCCAAGTTATGCTATTGAAAATTCGTTCCTCTAGCAGTTCCGGTTTGAGCATTCCGTTCCCTTTTTCAAACTCCACTTCTTTTCATATAGCAATCCCTGATCAAAGAGAGAACAATATCCATTTCAAAACATTTATAACAGATTCCTTAGTTCGGACCGACGAAGTAATGTCACTCGACTATTATCAACCTGACTGCAATCTTTTTCTGTCGGTAAGGATTGCACCAGAGCACCTTCTACTTCTAATAGGCCATGAACTATAGATAGAGAAGAATCATTCTGAGCGAGTACATAAGAAGCGATCCACTTTTTTTCATCGGTTCCAGGGGAAGACCAAAGATCTTGCGCGGCAGGTCCGCCAGAAAAACTCAAAAGAGAAAGAGAGGTATGCACTGTGAAGGAAGCCCTCTGACCCACTCTTCCTTCCCCCTACCTACCCATAAGGTAAGTAGGGGCCTCGGTATCTCTATTTCCTGAGAAACCTACCAATTCGAGAAACAAAACAAAACAAACCTACCAAAAAAAACTAATTACTAGCCTCCCTTTTTGGGTGGCTTCCACTGCTTCCGTTTGGAATTGTCATGCTCCTCATTATAGTCCTCCTAGAATCCAAGGCATTTCGTCGGAATACATCCTGTCTTTTCACCTTTGTAGTCCTATGCATAGTAAGTACTATAGCCCCAATCATAGCAACTAATAAAATCAGACTAGAAACCAAAAACCAGACGGAATAGTAGGTATAAAGCAAATTGCCCAATGTTTCCAAATTAGTCCAACTTCGTACCTTTCCGGCATAAACCGTATATCTCAGAGAGGTCGTATTTATGTGGGTTGGTAGTAATGGAATGGTTTCATTATCTAAAATGAAGAACATTTCCCACCAAAAGATCAGTCCAATAATACCACTCACTGGTAAATAGCGCAATACTTCTTCGTGAATCTCCGCTATTTGAATATTGAACATCATAACCACGAATAGGAATGAAACGGCAATAGCTCCTATATGAACTACTGGGGAGATCATAGCGGAGAAGTCGAGACCTAACAAAATAAGTAAACCAGAAGTGTCGCAAAAGACTAGGATGGGAAACAAAACGGAATGTACCGGATTTTTAGCACGTACAACCATCAAACCAGAGACCAAAGCAGGGCTCGACAAAACAGAAAGTATCATGGTACGTCGTCCTCCCTTGAAATGGAACTTGAATGCTGGAGCAAA
>JAAAWK010000933.1:0-61659 GCA_022496015.1 Hordeum marinum
AATAGCAACATCTTAGCAAAAGGTCGGGCCCAACCCACCAAAAGATTCCTTCAGTGTCGACCTGATGCGACAATTTTCGAACGTAAGAGGGTGCAGGGAAAGACCTGGCGGCATTGCCACCCCTAGGTCCCCCGTCCCATCTAACCCTGACACTGTTGACCGAACGGATCTACCCCTTTGACTTTCACCGGACGGGGTTTAACCGAGGGACATTTTCACCTGGCTGTGATAGGCCGGCCAATAGGAACATCTTAGGACAAGGTCCGGGCCAAAGCCACCGCAAAATTCCCTCGGTACCGACTCGATGCGGAAGTTTCCCAACGTAAGAGGGCCCAGGGCAAGACCTGGCGGCATGGACACCCACCAGGTCCCTCGTCCCGTCTAACCCTGATACTGTTGACCAAAAGGATCTACCCTTCGACTTTCATAGGACGGGGTTTGAACGAGGGACATTTTCACCTTGGTGTGATAGGCCAGCCCATAGTAACATCTTAGCACAAGGTCGGGCCCAACCCACGACAAGATTCCATCGGTGTTGACCCGATGCGGCAGTTTCCTAATGTAAGAGGACGTAGGGAAAGACCTGTTGGCATTTCCACCCCTAGGTCCCCCGTCCCGTCTAACTCCTGACACTGCTTACCGAACGGATCTACCCCTTTGACTTTCACTGGAATGGGTTTGACCGAGGGACATTTTCACCTGGCTATGATAGGCTAGCCCATATCAACATCTTAGCACAAGGTCTGGGCCGAACAAACCGCAAGGTCCCCTCGGTATCGACCCGATGCGACAGTTTCCAAATGTAAGAGGGCCAGGGCAAAACATGGCGACATTGCCTCCCCCAGGTCCCCGGTCTCGTCTAACCCTGACACTGTTGACCTAACGGATCTACCCCTTTGACTTTCACCGGACGGGGTTTGACTGAGGGACATTTTCACCTAGCTCTGATAGGCCAGCCCATAGCAACATCTTAGCACAAGGTCCGGGCCCAAGCCACCGCAAGATTCCTTCAGTGTCGACCCGATGCGACAGTTTTCGAACGTAAGAGGGTGCTGGGGAAGACCTTGCGGCATTGCCACCCCTAGGTCCCCTGTCCCGTCTCATCCCTGACACTGTTGACCGAACAGATCTACCCCTTTGACTTTCACCGGAAGGGGTTTGACCGAGGGACATTTTCACCTAGCTGTGATAGGCCAGCCCATAGCAACATCTTAGCACAAGGTCGGGCCCAACCCACCCAAGATTCCTTCGTGTCGAGCCGATGCGACAGTTTCCGAACGTAAGAGGGTGCAGGGAAAGACCTGGCGGCATTGCACCCCTTGGTCCCCCGTCCCGTCTAACCCCTGATATTGTTGACGGAACGGATCTACCCTTTGACTTTCACAAGGACGGGTTTGACCGAGGGACATTTTCACCTAGCTGTGATAGGCCAGCCCATAGCAACATCTTAGCACAAGGTGCGGGCCCAAGCCACCCCAAGATTCCCTCGGTACCGACTCGATGTGAAAGTTTCCCAACGTAAGAGGGCCCAGGGCAAGACCTGGCGGCATTGACACCCACCAGGGCCCCCGTCCCGTCTAACGCAGACACTGTGACCGAACGGATCTACCCCTTTGACTTTCACCGAACGGGGTTTGACCGAGGGACATTTTCACATGGCTGTGATAGGAGCCCATAGCAACATCTTAGCAAAGGTCGGGCCCTACCCACCACAAGATTCCTTCGGTTCGACCGATGCAACAGTTGCCGAACGTAAGAGGGTGCAGGGAAAGACCTGGCGGCATTTCCACCTAGGTCCCCCGTCCCGTCTAACCCCTGACACTTTGACCGAATGGATCTACCCTTGACTTTCACGGATGGGGTTTGACCGAGGGACATTTTCACCTGGCTGTGATAGGCCAGCCCATAGCAATATCTTAGCACGGTCGGGTACAACAAACCACAAGATCCCTCGATATCGACCCGATGCGACAGTTTCCAAACGTAAGAGGGCCCAGGGCAAACCGGGCGGCATTGCCACCCTCAGGTCCCCCGTCTCGTCTAACCCTGACACTTTTGAACGAACGGATCTACCCCTTTGAGTTTCACTGGACGGGTTTGACCGAGGGACATTTTCACTGGTTGTGATAGGCGAGCCCATAGCAACATCTTAGCACAAGGTAGGGCCCAACCCACCACAAGATTCCTTCGGTGTCGACCGTAATGCGACAGTTTCGAATGAAAAAGGGTGCATGGAAGCCTGGCGGCATTGCCTAGGTCCCCGTCCCGTCTAACCCCTGACACTGTTGACCGAATGGATCTACCCCTTTGACTTTCACGGACGAGGTTTGACGAGGGACATTTCACCTGGCTGTGATAGGCCACCCATAGAACATCTAGCACAAGGTCCGGGCCCCCACAAACTTCAAGATCCCTCGGTATCGACTGATGCGAAGTTTCCAATGTAAGAGGGCCTAGGGCAAACCTGGCGGCATTCACCACCATTTCCCTCGTCCATCTAACCCTGACACTGTTGACCAAACGGATCTACCCCTTTGACTTTCACGGACGGGGTTTGACGAGGGACCTTTTCACCTAGCTGTGATAGGCTAGCCATAGCAACATCTTAGCAAAGGTCGGGCCCAACCCACAAAAGATCCTCGGTGTCGACCGATGCGAATTTTCGAACATAAGAGTGCAGGGAAAACTGGCGGCATTGCCACCCCAGGTCCCCCGTCCATCTAACCCTGACACTGTTGACCGAACGTATCTACCCCTTTGACTTTCACCGGACGGGGTTTCCGAGGGAATTTTCACCTGGCTGTGATAGGCCAGCCATGAACATCTTAGACAAGGTCCGGGCCCAAGCCACCGCAAATTCCCTCGGTACCGACTCGATGCGAAAGTTTCCCAACGTAAGAGGGCCCAGGGCAAGACCTGGCGGCATTCGGCATGGACACCCACCAGGTCCCTCGTCCGTCTAACCCTGATACTGTTGACCAAAGGATCTACCCTTCGACTTTCATAGGACGGGGTTTGAACGAGGGACATTTTCACCTTGGTGTGATAGGCCAGCCCATAGTAACATCTTAGCACAAGGTCGGGCCCAACCCACGACAAGATTCCATCGGTGTTGACCCGATGCGGCAGTTTCCTAATGTAAGAGGACGTAGGGAAAGACCTGTTGGCATTTCCACCCCTAGGTCCCCCGTCCCGTCTAACTCCTGACACTGCTTACCGAACGGATCTACCCCTTTGACTTTCACTGGAATGGGTTTGACCGAGGGACATTTTCACCTGGCTATGATAGGCTAGCCCATATCAACATCTTAGCACAAGGTCTGGGCCGAACAAACCGCAAGGTCCCCTCGGTATCGACCCGATGCGACCAGTTTCCAAATGTAAGAGGGCCAGGGCAAAACATGGCGACATTGCCTCCCCCAGGTCCCCGGTCTCGTCTAACCCTGACACTGTTGACCTAACGGATCTACCCCTGTGACTTTCACCGGACGGGGTTTGACTGAGGGACATTTTCACCTAGCTCTGATAGGCCAGCCCAATAGCAACATCTTAGCACAAGGTCCGGGCCCAAGCCACCGCAAGATTCCTTCAGTGTCGACCGATGCGACAGTTTTCGAACGTAAGAGGGTGCTGGGGAAGACCTTGCGGCATTGCCACCCTAGGTCCCCTGTCCCGTCTCATCCCTGACACTGTTGACCCGAACAGATCTACCCCTTTGACTTTCACCGGAAGGGGTTTGACCGAGGGACATTTTCACCTAGCTGTGATAGGCCAGCCCATAGCACATCTTAGCACAAGGTCGGGCCCAACCCACCACAAGATTCCTTCGGTTCGAGCCGATGCGACAGTTTCCGAACGTAAGAGGGTGCAGGGAAAGACCTGGCGGCATTGCCACCCCTTGGTCCCCCGTCCCGTCTAACCCCTGATATTGTTGACGGAACGGATCTACCCCTTTGACTTTAATTCGGACGTGGTTTGACCGAGGGACCATTTTCAACTAGCTGTGATAGGCCAGCCCATAGCAACATCTTAGCACAAGGTGCGGGCCCAAGCCACCCCAAGATTCCCTCGGTACCGACTCGATGTGAAAGTTTCCCAACGTAAGAGGGCCCAGGGCAAGACCTGGCGGCATTGACACCCACCAGGGCCCTCGTCCCGTCTAACGCAGACACTGCTGACCGAACGGATCTACCCCTTTGACTTTCACCGAACGGGGTTTGACCGAGGGACATTTTCACATGGCTGTGATAGGAGAGCCCATAGCAACATCTTAGCAAAAGGTCGGGCCCTACCCACCACAAGATTCCTTCGGTTTCGACCCGATGCAACAGTTGCCGAACGTAAGAGGTGCAGGGAAAGACCTGGCGGCATTGCCACCCCTAGGTCCCCCGTCCCGTCTAACCCCTGACACTGTTGACCGAATGGATCTAGCCCTTTGACTTTCACCGGATGGGGTTTGACCGAGGGACATTTTCACCTGGCTGTGATAGGCCAGCCCATAGCAATATCTTAGCACAAGTTTCGGGTACAACAAACCGCAAGATCCCCTCGATATCGACCCGATGCGACAGTTTCCAAACGTAAGAGGGCCCAGGGCAAAACCGGGCGGCATTGCCACCCTCAGGTCCCCCGTCTCGTCTAACCCTGACACTTTTGAACGAACGGATCTACCCCTTTGAGTTTCACTGGACTGGGTTTGACCGAGGGACATTTTCACCTGGTTGTGATAGGCGAGCCCATAGCAACATCTTAGCACAAGGTAGGGCCCAACCCACCACAAGATTCCTTCGGTGTCGACCTAATGCGACAGTTCTGAACGTAAGAGGGTGGAATGACCTGGCGGCATTGCCACCCCTAGGTCACCCGTCCCGTCTAACCCCTGACACTATTGACCGAATGGATCTACCCCTTTGACTTTCACCGGACGAGGTTTGACCGAGGGACATTTGCACCTGGCTGTGATAGGCCAGCCCATAGGAACATCTTAGCACAAGGTCCGGGCCCAACAAACTTCAAGATCCCCTCGGTATCGACCTGATGCGACAGTTTCCAAATGTAAGAGGGCCTAGGGCAAAATCTGGCGGCATTCCCACCCTTAGGTCCCCCGTCTCGTCTAACCCTGACACTGTTGACCAAACGGATCGACCCCTTTGACTTTCACCGGACGGGGTTTGACCGAGGGACCTTTTCACCTGGCTGTGATAGGCTAGCCCATAGCAACATCTTAGCACAAGGTCCGGGCCCAACAAACCGCAAGATCCCCTCGGTATCGACCCGATGCGATAGTTTCCAAACATAAGAGCGCCTAGGGAAAAACTTGGCGGCATTGCCACCCCCAGGTCCCCCGTCTCGTCTAACCCTGACACTGTTGACCGAACGTATCTACCCCTTTGACTTTCACCGGACGGGGTTTGACCGAGGGAAATTTTCACCTAGCTGTGATAGGCCAGCCCATTGCAACATCTTAGCAAAAGGTCCGGGCCCAAGCCACCGCAAGATTCCCTCGGTACCGACTCGATGCCAAAGTTTCCCAACGTAAGAGGGCCCAGGGCAAGACCTGGCGGCATTTCCATCCCTCACGTCCCTTGTCTCGTCTAACCCTGACACTGTTGACCGGACGGATCTATCCCTTTGACTTTCACCGGACGGGGTTTGACCGAGGGACATTTTCACCTAGCTGTGATAGGCCAGCCCATAGCAACATCTTAACACAAGGTCCGGGCCCAAGCCATCGCAAGATTCCCTCCGTACCGACTCAATGCGAAAGTTTTCCCAACGTAAGAGGGCACAAGGCAAGGCCTGGCGGCGTTGATACCCACCAAGTCCCCCGTCTCGTCTAACCCTGACACTGTTGACCGAACAGATCTACCCTTTGTCTTTCACCGGATGGGGTTTGACCGAGGGACATTTTCACCTGGCTGTGATAGCCCAGCCCATAGCAACATCTTAGCACAAGGTCGGGCCCAAGCCACCACAAGATTCCTTCGGTGTCGATCCAATGCAAAAGTTTCCGAAGGTAAGAGGGTGCAGGGAAAGACCTGGCGGCATTAACACCCACCAGGTCCCCCGTCCCGTCTTACCCCTGACACTTTTGGCTAAACGGATCTACCCCTTCAACATTCACCGGACGGGGTTGACTGATGGACATTTTCACCTGGCTGTGATAGGCCAGCCCATAGCAACATCTTAGCACAAGGTCCGGGCCCAAGCCACCGCAAGATTCCTTCAGTGTCGACCCGATGCGACAGTTTCCGAACGTAAGAGGATGCAGGTAAAGACCTAGCAGCATTGCCAACCCTAGGTCCCCCATTCGGTCTAACCCCTGACACTGTTGACTGAACGGATCTACCCCTTTGACTTTCACCAGACGGGGTTTGACCGAGGGACATTTTCACCTGGCTGTGATAGGCCAGCCCATAGCAACATCTTAGCACAAGGTCCAAGCCCAAAAAACCGCAAGATCCCCTCGGTATCGACCTGATGTGACAGTTTCAAAACTTGAGAGGGCGCAGGGCAAAACCTAGCGGCATTGCCACACCAAGGTCCCCCGTCTCGTCTAACCCTGAAACTGTTGACCGAACGGATCTACCCCTTTGACTTTCACCGGACGGGGTTTGACTGAGGGACATTTTCACCTAGCTCTGATAGGCCAGCCCATAGCAACATCTTAGCACAAGGTCCGGGCCCAAGCTACCGCAAGATTCCTTCGGTGTCGAGCCGATGCGACAGTTTCCGAACGTAAGAGGGTGCAGGGAAAGATCTGGCGGCATTGCCACCCCTAGGTCACCCGTCCCGTCTAACCCCTGACACTATTGACCGAATGGATCTACCCCTTTGACTTTCACCGGACGAGGTTTGACCGAGGGACATTTGCACCTGGCTGTGATAGGCCAGCCCATAGGAACATCTTAGCACAAGGTCCGGGCCCAACAAACTTCAAGATCCCCTCGGTATCGACCTGATGCGACAGTTTCCAAATGTAAGAGGGCCTAGGGCAAAACCTGGCGGCATTCCCACCCTTAGGTCCCCCGTCTCGTCTAACCCTGACACTGTTGACCAAACGGATCGACCCCTTTGACTTTCACCGGACGGGGTTTGACCGAGGGACCTTTTCACCTTGCTGTGATAGGCTAGCCCATAGCAACATCTTAGCACAAGGTCCGGGCCCAACAAACCGCAAGATCCCCTCGGTATCGACCCGATGCGACAGTTTCCAAACATAAGAGCGCCCAGGGAAAAACTTGGCGGCATTGCCACCCCCAGGTCCCCCGTCTCGTCTAACCCTGACACTGTTGACCGAACGTATCTACCCCTTTGACTTTCACCGGACGGGGTTTGACCGAGGGAAATTTTCACCTAGCTGTGATAGGCCAACCCATAGCAACATCTAAGCACAAGGTCCAGGCCCAAGCCACCGCAAGATTCCCTCGGTACCGACTCGATGCAAAAGTTTCCCAACGTAAGAGGGCCCAGGGCAAGACCTGGCGGCATTGACACCCACCATTTCCCTCGTCCCATCTAACCCTAACACTGTTGACCAAACGGATCTACCCCTTCAACTTTCACAGGACGGGGTTTGAACGAGGGACATTTTCACCTAGCTGTGATAGGCCAGCCAATAGCAACATCTTAGCAAAAGGTCGGGCCCAACCCACCAAAAGATTCCTTCAGTGTCGACCTGATGCGACAATTTTCGAACGTAAGAGGGTGCAGGGAAAGACCTGGCGGCATTGCCACCCCTAGGTGCCCCGTCCCATCTAACCCCTGACACTGTTGACCGAACGGATCTACCCCTTTGACTTTCACCGGACGGGGTTTAACCGAGGGACATTTTCACCTGGCTGTGATAGGCCGGCCAATAGGAACATCTTAGGACAAGGTCCGGGCCAAAGCCACCGCAAAATTCCCTCGGTACCGACTCGATGCGGAAGTTTCCCAACGTAAGAGGGCCCAGGGCAAGACCTGGCGGCATGGACACCCACCAGGTCCCTCGTCCCGTCTAACCCTGATACTGTTGACCAAAAGGATCTACCCTTCGACTTTCATAGGACGGGGTTTGAACGAGGGACATTTTCACCTTGGTGTGATAGGCCAGCCCATAGTAACATCTTAGCACAAGGTCGGGCCCAACCCACGACAAGATTCCATCGGTGTTGACCCGATGCGGCAGTTTCCAAACGTAAGAGGGCCCAGGGCAAAACCTGACAGCATTGCCACCCCCAGGTCCCCCGTCTCGTCTAACCCTGACACTGTTGACCGAGCGGATCTACCCCTTTGAATTTCACCGGACGGAGTTTGACCGAGGGACATTTTCACCTAGGTGTTATAGGCCAGCCCATAGCAACATCTTAGCACAAGTTCCGGGCCCAAGCCGCCGCAAGATTCCTTCAGTGTCGACCCGATGCGATAGTTTCCGAATGTAAGAGGGTGCAAGGAAAGACCTGGCGACTATGCCACCCCTGGTCCCCTGTCCCGTCTAACCCCTGACATTGTTGACCGAACGGATCTACGCCTTTGACTTTCACCGGACGGGGTTTCACCAAGGGACATGTTCACCTGGCTGTGATAGGCCAGCCCATAGCAACATCTTAGCACAAGGTCCAGGACCAACAAACCGCAAGATCCCCTCGGTATTGACCCGATGTGACAGTTTCCAAACGTAAGAGGGCCTAGGGCAAAACCTGGCGGCATTGCCACCCCAGGTCCCCTGTCTCGTCTAACCTTGACATTTTTTACCGAACGGATCTACCCCTTTGACTTTCACCGGACGGGGTTTGACCGAGGCACATTTTCACCTAGTTGTGATAGGCCAGCCCATAGCAACATCTTAGCACAAGGTGCGGCCTCAAGCCACCGCAAGATTCCCTCGGTACCGACTCATTGCGAAAGTTTCCCAACGTAAGAGGGCCCAGGGCAAGACCTGGCGGCATTGACAGCCACCAGGTCCCCCGTCCCGTCTAACCCTAATACTGTTGACCGAACGGATCTACCCCTTTGACTTTCACCGGACGGGGTTTGACCGAGGGACATTTTCACCTGGCTGTGATAGGCCAGCCCATAGCAACATCTTAGGTCAAGGTCGGGCCCAACCCACCACAGGATTCCTTCGGTGTCGACCCGATGCGAAAGTTTTCGAACGGAAGAAGGTGCCTCGAAAGACCTAGCGGCATTAACACCCACCAGGTCCCCCGTCCCGTCTAACCCGTGACACTGTTGACCGAACGGATCTACCCCTTCGACTTTCATAGGACGGGGTTTGAACGCGGGACATTTTCACCTGGCTGTGATAGGCCAGCCCATAGCAACATCTTAGCACAAGGTCCGGGCCCAACAAACCGCAAGATCCCCTCGGTATCGACCCGACACGACAGTTTCCAATCGTAAGAGGGCCGAGGGAAAAACCTGGCGGCATTGCCACCCCCAGGTCCCCCGTCTCGTCTAACCCTGACACTGTTGACCGAACGGATCTACCCCTTTGACTTTCACCGGACGGGGTTTGACCGAGGGACATTTTCACCTGGCTGTGATAGGCCAGCCCATAGCAACATCTTAGCACAAGGTCGGGCCCTACCCACCACAAGATTCCTTCGGTGTCGACCCGATGCGACTATTTCCGAACGTAAGAGGATGCAGGGAAAGACCTGGCGGCATTGCCACACCTAGGTCCCCCGTCCCGTCTAACCCCTGACACTGTTGACCGAACGGATCTAGCCCTTTGACTTTCACCGGATGGGGTTTGACCAAGGGACATTTTCACCTAGCTGTGATAGGCCAGCCCATAGCAACATCTTAGCAGAAGGTCCGGGCACAACAAACCGCAAGATCCCCTCGATATCGACCCGATGCGATAGTTTCCAAACGTAAGAGGGCCCAGGGCAAAACCTGGCGGCATTGCCACCCTAAGGTCCCCCATCCCGTCTAACCCAGACAATTTTGAACGAACGGATCTACCCCTTAGACTTTCACTGGACGGGGTTTGACCGAGGGACATTTTCACCTGGCTGTGATAGGCGAGCCCATAGCAACATCTTAGCACAAGGTAGGGCCCAACCCACCACAAGATTCCTTCGGTGTCAACCTGATGCGACAGTTTCTGAACGTAAGAGGGTGCAGGGAATGACCTGGCGGCATTGCCACCCCTAGGTCACCCGTCCCGTCTAACCCTTGACACTGTTGACCGACTGGATCTACCCCTTTGACTTTCACCGGACAAAGTTTGACCGAGGGCCATTTTCACCTGGTTGTCATAGGCCAGCCCACAGCAACATCTTAGCACAAGGTCCGGGCCCAACAAACAGCAAGATCCCCTCGGTATCGACCCGATGCGACAGTTTCCAAATGTGAGAGGGCCTAGGGCAAAACCTGGCGGCATTCCCACCCTCAGGTCCCTCGTCTCGTCTAACCCTGACACTATTGACGAAATGGATCTACCGCTTTGACTTTCATCGGACGGGGTTTGACCGAGGGACATTTTCACCTGGCTGTGATAGGCTAGCCCATAGGAACATCTTAGCACGAGGTCCGGGCCCAACAAACCGCAAGATCCCCTCGGTATCGACCCGATCCGACAGTTTCCAAACGTAAGAGGGCCCAGGGAGAAACCTGGCGGCATTGCCACCCCTAGGTCCCCCGTCTCGTCTAACCCTGACACTGTTGACCGAAAGTATCTACCCCTTTGACTTTCACCGGACGGGGTTTGACCGAGGGAAATTTTCACCTAGCTGTGATAGGCCAGCCCATAGCAACATCTTAGCAAAAGGTCCGGGCCCAAGCCACCGCAAGATTCCCTCGGTACCGACTCGATGCGAAAGTTTCCCAACGTAAGAGGGCCCAGGGCAAGACCTGGCGGCATTGCCACCCCTCAGGTCCCTTGTCTCGTCTAACCCTGACACTGTTGACCGGACAGATCTATCCCTTTGACTTTCACCGGACGGGGTTTGACCGAGGGACATTTTCACCTAGGTGTGATAGGCCAGCCCATAGCAACATCTTAGCACAAGGTCCGGGCCCAAGCCACCCCAAGATTCCCTCCGTACCGACTCAATGCGAAAGTTTCCCAACGTAAGAGGGCCCAAGGCAAGACCTGGCGGCGTTGATACCCACCAAGTCCCCTGTCTCGTCTAACCCTGACACTGTTAACCGAACGGATCTACCCCTTTGACTTTCACCGGACGGGGTTTGACCGAGGGATATTTTCACCTGGCTGTGATAGGCCAGCCCATAGCAACATCTTAGCACAAGGTCGGGCCCAACCCACCACAAGATTCCTTCGGTGTCGACCCGATGCGAAAGTTTCCGAAGGTAAGAGGGTGCAGGGAAAGACCTCGCGGCATTAACACCCACCAGGTCCCCCGTCCCGTCTTACCCCTGACACTTTTGGCCAAACGGATCTACCCCTTCAACATTCACCGGACGGGGTTTGACTGATGGACATTTTCACCTGGCTATGATAGGCCAGCCCATAACAACATCTTAGCACAAGGTCCGGGCCCAAGCCACCGCAAGATTCCTTCAGTGTCGACCCGATGCGACAGTTTCCGAACGTAAGAGGGTGCAGGGAAAGACCTAGCGGCATTGCTGCCCCTAGGTCCCCCATTCGGTCTAACCCCTGACACTGTTGACTGAACGGATCTACCCCTTTGACTTTCACCAGACGGGGTTTGACCGAGGGACATTTTCACCTGGCTGTGATAAGCCAGCCCATAGGAACATCTTAGCACAAGGTCCGAGCCTAACAAACCGCAAGATCCCCTCGGTATAGACTTGATGCGACAGTTTCAAAACTTAAGAGGGCGCAGGGCAAAACCTAGCGGCATTGCCACCCCAAGGTCCCCCGTCTCGTCTAACCCTGACACTGTTGACCGAACGGATCTACCCCTTTGACTTTCACTGGACGGGGTTTGACCGAGGGACATTTTCACCTAGCTGTGATAGGCCAGCCCATAGCAACAGCTTAGCACAAGGTGTGGGCCCTAGCCACCGCAAGATTTCCTCCGTACCGACTCGATGCGAAAGTTTCCCAACGTAAGAGGGCCCAGGGCAAGACTTGGCGGCTTTGACACCCACGAGGTACCCCGTCCCGTCTAACCATGACACTGCTGACCAAACGGATCTACCCCTTCGACTTTCACAGGACGGGGTTTGAACGAGGGACATTTTCACCTGGCTGTGATAAGCCAGCCCATAGCAACATCTTAGCACAAGGTCGGGCCAAACCCACCACAAGATTCCTTCGGTGTCGACCCGATGCGAAAGTTTCTGAACGTAAGAGGGTGCAGGGAAACACCTGGCGGCATTGCCACCCCTAGGTCCCCCGTCCCGTCTAACCCGTAACACTGTTGCTCGAACGGATCTACCCCTTTGACTTTCACCAGACGGGGTTTGACCGAGGGATATTTTCACCTGGCTGTGATAGGCCAGCGAATAGCAACATCTTAGCACAAGGTCCGGGCCCAAGCCACCGCAAAATTCCCTCGGTACCGACTCGATGCAAAGGTTTCCCAACGTAAGAGGGCCCAGGGCAAGACCTGGCAGCATTGACACCCACCAGGTCCCCCGTCCCGTCTAACACTGACACTGTTGACCGAAAGCATCTACCCTTCGACTTTCACAGGACGGGGTTTGAACGAGGGACATTTTCACCTGGCTGTGATAGGCCAGCCCATAGCAACATATTAGCATAAGGTCGGGCCCAACCCACCACAAGATTCCTTCGGTGTCGACCCGATGCGGCAGTTTCTGAACGTAAGAGGGTGTAGGGAAAGACCTGGCGGCATTGCCACCCCTAGGTCCCCCGTCCTGTCTAACCCCTGACACTGTTGGCCGAACAGATCTACCCCTTTGACTTTTACCGGACGGGGTTTGACCGAGGGACATTTTCACCTAGTTGTGATAGGCAAGCCCATAGCAACATCTTAGCACAAGTTTCGGGCCCAACAAATCGCAAGATCCCCTCGGTATCAACCCGATGCGACAGTTTCCAAACGTAAGAGGGCCCAGGGCAAAACCTGGCGGCATTGCCACCCCCAGGTCCCCCGTCTCGTCTAACCCTGACACTGTTGACCGAGCGGATCTACCCCTTCGATTTTCACCGGACGGGGTTTGACCGAGGGACTCTTTCACCAAGGTGGGATAGGCCAGCCCAGACCAACATCTTAGCACAAGGTCCGGGCCAAAGCCACCGCAAGATTCCTTCAGTATCGACCCGATGCGATAGTTTCCGAACGTAAGAGGGTGCAGGGAAAGACCTGGGGGCTATGCGACCCCTGGTACCCCGTCCCGTCTAACCCCTGACACTGTTGACCGAACGGGTCTACCCCTTTGACTTTCACCGGACGGGGTTTGACCGAGGGACATTTTAACCTGGCTATGATAGGACAGCCCATAGCAACATCTTAGCACAAGGTCCAGGACCAACAAACCGCAAGATCCCCTCGGTATTGACCCGATGTGACAGTTTCCAAACGTAAGAGGGCCCAGGGCAAAACCTGGCGGCATTGCCACCCCAGGTCCCTTGTCTCGTCTAACCTTGATATTGTTGACCGAACGGATCTACTCCTTTGACTTTCACCGGACGGGGTTTGACCGAGGCACATTTTCACCTAGTTGTGATAGGCCAGCCCATAGCAACATCTTAGCACAAGGTCCGGGACAAAGCCACCGCAAGATTCCCTCGGTACCGACTCGATGCGAAAGTTTCCCAACGTAAGAGGGCCCAGGGCAAGACCTGGCGGCATTGACACCCACCAGGTCCCCCATCCCGTCTAACCCTGATACTGTTGACCGACTGGATCTACCCCTTTGACTTTCACCGGACGAGGTTTGACCGAGCGACATTTTCACCTGGCTATGATAGGCCAGCCCATAGCAACATCTTAGCTCAAGGTCGGGCCCAACCCACCACACGATTCCTTCGGTGTCGACCCGATGCGAAAGTTTTCGAACGTAAGAGGGTTCCTCGAAAGACCTAGCGGCATTAACACCCACTAGGTCCCCCGTACCGTCTAACCCGTGACACTGTTGACCGAACGAATCTACCCCTTCGACTTTCACAGGACGGGGTTTGAACGAGGGAAATTTTCACCTGGCTGTGATAGGCCAGTCCATAGCAACATCTTAGCACAAGGTCCGGGACCAACCCACCACAAGATTCCTTCTGTGTCAACCCGATGCGAAAGTTTCCAAACGTGAGAGGGACCAGGGCAAAACCTGGCGGCATTGCCACCCCCAGGTCCCCCGTCTCGTCAAACCCTGACACTGTTGACCGAGCGGATCTACCCCTTCGATTTTCACCGGTCGGGGTTTGACCGAGGGACTCTTTCACCAAGGTGTGATAGGCCAGCCCAGACCAACATCTTAGCAAAAGGTCCGGGCCCAAGCCACCGCAAGATTCCTTCAGTATCGACCCGATGCGACAGTTTCCGAACGTAAGAGGGTGCAGGGAAAGACCTGGGGGCTATGCCACCCCTGGTACCCCGTCCCGTGTAACCCCTGACACTGTTGACCGAACGGGTCTACCCCTTTGACTTTCACCGGACGGGGTTTGACCGAGGGACATTTTAACCTGGCTGTGATAGGCCAGCCCATAGCAACATCTTAGCACAAGGTCCAGGACCAACAAACCGCAAGATCCCCTCGGTATCGACCCGATGTGACAGTTTCCAAACGTAAGAGGGCCCAGGGCAAAACCTGGCGGCATTGCCACCCCCAGGTCCCCTGTCTCGTCTATACTTGATATTGTTGACCGAACGGATCTACTCCTTTGACTTTCACCGGACGGGGTTTGACAGTGGGACATTTTCACCTGGCTGTGATAGGCTTGCCCATAGCAACATCTTAGCACAAGGTCCGGGCCCAACAAACCGCAAGATCCCCTCGGTATCGACCTGATGCGACAGTTTCCAAACGCAAGAGGGCCCAGGGAAAAACCTTACGGCATTGCCACCGCCAGGTCCCCCGTCTCGTCTAACCCTGACACTGTTGACCGAACGGATCTACCCCTTTGACTTTCACCGGACGGGGTTTGACCGAGGGACATTTTCACTTAGCTATGATAGGCCAGCCCATAGCAACATCTTAGCACAAGGTCCGGGCCCAAGCCACCGCAAGATTCCCTCGGTACCGACTCGATGCGAAAGTTTCCCAACGTAAGAGGGCCCAGGGCAAGACCTGGTGGCATTGACACCCACTAGGTCCCCCGTCTTGTCTAACCCTGATACTGTTGACCGAACGGATCTACCCCTTTGACTTTCAACGGACGGGGTTTGACCGAGGGACATTTTCACCTGGCTGTGATAGGCCAGCCCATAGCAACATCTTAGCTCAAGGTCGGGCCCAACCCACCAAAAGATTCCTTCGGTGTCGACCCGATGCGAAAGTTTTCGAATGTAAGATGGTGCCGTGAAAGACCTAGCGGCATTAACACCCACCAGGTCCCCCGTCCCATCTAACCCGTGACACTGTTGACCGAACGGATGTACCCCTTCGACTTTCACAGGACGGGGTTCGAACGAGGGACATTTTCACCTGGCTGTGATAGGCCAGCCCATAGCAACATCTTAGCACAAGGCCCGGGCCCAACCCACCACAAGAATCCTTCGGTGTCAACCCAATGAGACAGTTTCCAAACGTAAGGGGTACCAGGGCAAAACCTGGCGGCATTGCCACCCCTAGGTCCCCCGTCCCATCTAACCCTAACACTGCTGACCAAACGGATCACCCTTTTCACTTTCACCGGACGTGGTTTGACTGAGGGACATTTTCACCTGGCTGTGATAGGCCACTCCATAGCAACATCTTAGCACAAGGTCCGGGCCCAAGCCATCGCAAGATTCCCTCGGTAACGATGCGATGCGAAAGTTTCCCAACGTAAGAGGGCCCAGGGCAAGACCTGGCGGCATTGACACCCACCAGGTCCCCCGTCCCGTCTAACCCTGACACAGTTGACCAAAAGGATCTACCCTTCGACTTTCACAGGACGGGGTTTGAACGAGGGACATTTTAACCTGGCTGTCATAGGCCAGCCCATAACAACATCTTAGCACAAGGTCGGGCCGAACCCACCACAAGATTCCTTCGGTGTCGACCCGATGCGACAGTTTCCGAACGTAAGAGGGCGTAGGGAAAGACCTGGCGGCATTTCGACCCCTAGGTCCCCCGTCCCGTCTAACTCCTAACACTGTTGGCCGAACGGATCTACCCCTTTGACTTTCACTGTAATGGGTTTGACCGAGGGACATTTTAACCTGGCTGTGATAGGCCAGCCCATGGCAACATCTTAGCACAACGTCGGGCCCAACCCACCATAAGATTCCTTCAGTGTCGACCCGATGCGGCAGTTTCCGAACGTAAGTGGGTGTAGGGAAAGACCTGGCGGCATTGCCACCCCTAGGTCCCCTGTCCCGTCTAACCCGTGACACTGTTGGCCGAACGGATCTACCCCTTTGACTTTTACCGGACGGGGTTTGATCGAGGGACATTTTCACCTGGCTGTGATAGGCCACCCCATAGCAACATCTTAGCACAAGGTTCGGGCCCAACAAATCGCAAGATCCCCTCGGTATCAACCCGATGCGACAGTTTCCAAACGTAAGAGGGCCCAGGGCAAAACCTGGCGGCATTGCCACCCCCAGGTCCCCCGTCTCGTCTAACCCTGACACTGTTGACCAAGCGGATCTACCCCTTCGAATTTCACCGGACGGGGTTTGATCGAGGGACATTTTCACCTAGGTGTGATAGGCCAGCCCATAGCAACATCTTAGCACAAGGTCCGGGCCCAAGCCACCGCAAGATTCCTTCAGTGTCGACCCGATGTGACAGTTTCCGAACGTAAGAGGGTGCAGGGAAGGACCTGGAGGCTATGCCACCCCTGGTCCCCCGTCCCGTCTAACCCCTGACACTGTTGACCGAACGGATATACCCCTTTGACTTTCACCGGACGGGGTTTCACCGAGGGACATGTTCACCTGGCTGTGATAGGCCAGCCCATAGCAACATCTTAGCACAAGGTCCAGGACCAACAAACCGCAAGATCCCCTCGGTATTGACCCGATGTGATAGTTTCCAAACGTAAGAGGGCCCAAGGCAAAACCTGGCGGCATTGCCACCCCAGGTCCCTTGTCTCGTCTAACCTTGACATTGTTGACCGAACGGATCTACTCCTTTGACTTTCACCGGACGGGGTTTGACCGAGGCACATTTTCACCTAGCTGTGATAGGCCAGCCCATAGCAACATCTTAGCACAAGGTCCGGGCCAAAGCCACCGCAAGATTCCCTCGGTACCGACTCGATGCGAAAGTTTCCCAACGTAAGAGGGCCCAGGGCAAGACCTGGTGGCATTGACACCCAGCAGGTCCCCCATCCCATCTAACCCTGATACTGTTGACCGAACGGATCTACCCCTTTGACTTTCACCGGACGAGGTTTGACCGAGAGACATTTTCACCTGGCTGTGATAGGCCAGCCCATAGCAACATCTTAGCTCAAGGTCGGGCCCAACCCACCACACGATTCCTTCGGTGTCGACCCGATGCGAAAGTTTTCGAACGTAAGAGGGTGCCTCGAAAGACCTAGCAGCATTAACACCCACCAGGTCCCCCGTCCCGTCTAACCCGTGACACTGTTGACCGAACGGATCTACCCCTTCGACTTTCACAGGACGGGGTTTGAACGAGGGACATTTTCACCTGGCTGTGATAGGCCAGCCCATAGCAACATCTTAGCACAAGGTCCGGGCCCAACCCACCACAAGATTCCTTCGGTGTCAACCCGATGCGAAAGTTTCCAAACGTGAGAGGGACCAGGGCAAAACCTGGCGGCACTGCCACCCCTAGGTCCCCCATCCCATCTAACCCTGACACTGTTGATCGAACGGATCTACCCCTTTGACTTTCACCGGACTTGGTTTGACTGAGGGACATTTTCACCTGGCTGTGATAGGCCACTCCGTAGCAACATCTTAGCACAAGGTCCGGGCCCAAGCCATCGCAAGATTCCCTCGGTAACGATGCGATGCGAAAGTTTCCCAACGTAAGAGGGCCCAGGGCAAGACCTGGCGGCATTGACACCTACCAGGTCCCCCGTCCCGTCTAACCCTGACACTGTTGACCAAAAGGATCTACCCCTTTGACTTTCACTGAATGGGTTTGACCGAGGTACATTTTCACCTGGCATTGATAGGTCAGCCCATAGCAACATCTTAGCACAAGGTCTGGGCCGAACAAACCCAAAGATCCCCTCGGTATCGACCCGATGCGACAGTTTCCAAACGTAAGAAGGCCCAGGGCAAATCCTGGTGGCATTGCCACCCCCAGGTCCCCCGTCTCGTCTATCCCTAACACTGTTGACCGAACAGATCTACCCCTTTGACTTTCATCGGACAGGGTTTGACCGAGGGATATTTTCACCTAGCTGTGATAGGCCAGCCCATAACAACAACTTAGCACAAGGTCTGGGACCAAGCCACCGCAAGATTCCTTCAGTGTCGACCCGATGCGACAGTTTTCGAACGTAAGAGGGTGCTGCGAAAGACCTGGCGGCATTGCCACCCCTAGGTCCCCCGTCCCATCTCATCCCTGACACTGTTGACCGAACGGATCTACCCCTTTGACTTTCTGCGGATGGGGTTTGACCGAGGGACATTTTCACCTGGCTGTGATAGGCCAGCCAATAGCAACATCTTAGCACAATGTCGGGCCCAACCCACCACAAGATTCCTTCGGTGTCGAGCCGATGCGACAGTTTCCGAACGTAAGAGGGTGCAGGGAAAGACCTGGCGGCATTGCCACCCCTAGGTCCCCCATCCGGTGTAACCCCTGACATTGTTGACGGAACGGATCTACCCCTTTGACTTTCATCGGACGGGGTTTAACCGAGGGACATTTTCACCTGGCTGTGATAGGCGAGCCTACAGCAACATCTTAGCACAAGGTCCGGGCCCAAGCCACCCCAAGATTCCCTCGGTACCGACTCGATGTGAAAGTTTCCCAACGTAAGAGGGCCTAGGGCAAGACCTGGCGGCATTGACACCCACCAGGTCCCCCATCCCGTCTAACCCTGACATTGTTGACCGAACGGATCTACCCCTTTGACTTTCACTGGACGGGGTTTGACCGAGGGACATTTTCGCTGGTTGTGATAGGCCAGCCCATAGGAACATCTTAGCACAAGGTCAGGCCCTACCCACCACAAGATTCCTTTGGTGTCGACCCGATGCGACAGTTTCCGAACGTAAGAGGGTGCAGGGAAAGACCTGGCGGCATTGCCACCCCTAGGTCCCCCGTCCCGTCTAACCCCTGACACTGTTGACCGAATGGATCTAGCCCTTTGACTTTCACCGGACGGGGTTTGACCGAGGGACATTTTCACCTGGCTCTGACAGGCCAGCCCATAGCAACATCTTAGCACAAGGTCCGGGCACAACAAACCGCAAGATCCCCTCGATATCGACCCGACGCGACAATTTCCAAACGTAAGAGGGCCCAGGGCAAAACCTGGCGGATTGCCACCCTCAGGTCCCCCGTCTCGTCTAACCCTGACACTGTTGAACGAACGGTTTTACCCCTTTGACTTTCACTGGACGGGGTTTGACCGAGGGACATTTTCACCTCGCTGTGATAGGCGAGCCCATAGCAACATCTTAGCACAAGGTAGGGCCCAACCCACCACAAGATTCCTTCGGTGTCGAGCTGATGCGAAAGTTTCTGAACATAAGAGGGTGCAGGGAATGACCAGGCGGCATTGCCACCCCTAGGTCACCCGTCCAGTCTAACCCCTGACACTATTGACCGAACGGATCTACCCCTTTGACTTTCACCGGACGAGGTTTGACCGAGAGACATTTTCACCTAGTTGTCATAGGCCAGCCCATAGCAACATCTTAGCACAAGGTCCGGGCCAAACAAACCGCAAGATCCCCTCGGTATCGACCCGATGCGACAGTTTCCAAATATAAGAGGGCCCAGGGCAAAACCTGGCGGCATTCCCACCCTCAGGTCCCCCGTCTCGTCTAAGCCTGACACTGTTGACCAGACGGATCTACCCCTTTGACTTTCACCGGACGGGGTTTGACCGAGGGACGTTTTCACCTGGCTGTGATAGGCTAGCCCATAGCAACATCTTAGCACAAGGTCCGGGCCCAACAAACCGCAAGATCCCCTCGGTATCGACCCGACGCGACAGTTTCCAAACGTAAGAGGGCCGAGGGAAAAACCTGGCGACATTGCCACCCCCAGGTCGCCCGTCTCGTCTAACCCTGACACTGTTGACCGAACGGATCTACCCCTTTGACTTTCACCGGACGGGGTTTGACCGAGGGAAATTTTCACCTAGCTGTGATAGGCCAGCCCATAGCAACATCTTAGCAAAAGGTCCGGGCCCAAGCCACCGCAAGATTCCCTCCATACCGACTCGATGCAAAAGTTTTCCAACGTAAGAGGGTCCAGGGAAAGACCTGGCGGCATTGCCACCCCTCAGGTCCCCCGTCTCGTCTAACCCTGACACTGTTGACCGAACGGATCTACCGCTTTGACTCTCACCGTACGGGGTTTCACCGAGGGACATTTTCACCTAGCTGTGATAGGCCAGCCTATAGCAACATCTTAGCACAAGGTCCGAGCCCAAGCCACCGCAAGATTCCCTCCGTACCGACTCAATGCGAAAGTTTCCCAACGTAAGAGGGCCCAAGGCAAGACCTGGTGGCGTTGATACCCACCAGGTCCCCCGTCTCGTCTACCCCTAACACTGTTGACCGAACGGATCTACCCCTTTGACTTTCACCGGACAGGGTTTGACCGAGGGACATTTTCACCTCGCTGTGATAGGCCAGCCCATAGCAACATCTTAGCACAAGGTCGGGCCCAACCCACCACAAGATTCCTTCGGTGTCGACCCGATGCGACAGTTTGCGAACGTAAGAGGGTCCAGGGAAAGACCTGGCGGCATTGCCACCCCTAGGTCCCCCGTCCTGTCTAACCCCTGACACTTTTGACTGAACAGATCTACCCCTTTGACTTTCGCCAAAATGGGTTTGACCGAGGGACATTTTCACCTGATTGTGATAGGCCAGCCCATAGCAACATGTTAGCACATGGTCCGAGCCCAACAAACCGCAAGATCCCTTCTGTATCGACCCGATGCGACAGTTTCCAAATGTAAGAGGGCCCAGGGCAAAACCAGGCTGCATTGCCATCCTCAGGTCCCCCTCTCATCTAACCCTGACACTGTTGACCGAACGGATCTACCCCTTTGACTTTCACCGGACGGGGTTTGACCGAGGGACATTTTCACCTCGCTGTGATAGGCTTGCCCATAGCAACATCTTAGCACAAGGTCCGGGCCCAACAAACCGCAAGATCCCCTCGGTATCGACCTCATGCGATAGTTCCCAAACGCAAGAGGGCCCAGGGAAAAACCTTGCGGCATTGCCACCGCCAGGTCCCCCGTGTCGTCTAACCCTGACACTGTTGACCGAATGGATCTACCCCTTTGACTTTCACCAGACGGGGTTTGACCGAGGGACATTTTCACCTAGCTATGATAGGCCAGCCCATAGCAACATCTTAGCACAAGGTCCGGGCCCAAGCCACCGCAAGATTCCCTCGGTACCGACTCGATGCGAAAGTTTCCCAACGTAAGAGGGCCCAGGGCAAGACCTGGTGGCATTGACACCCACCAGGTCCCCCGTCTTGTCTAACCCTGATACTGTTGACCGAACGGATCTACCCCTTTGACTTTCACCGGACGGGGTTTGACCGAGGGACATTTTCACCTGGCTATGATAGGCCAGCCCATGGCAACATCTTAGCTCAAGGTCGGGCCCAACCCACCAAAAGAATCCTTCGGTGTCGACCCGATGCGAAAGTTTTCGAACATAAGAGAGTGCCGTGAAAGACCTAGCAGCATTAACACCCACCAGGTCCCCCGTCCCGTCTAACCCGTGACACTGTTGACCGAACGGATCTACCCCTTCGACTTTCACAGGACGGGGTTCGAACGAGGGACATTTTCACCTGGCTGTGATAGGCCAGCCCATAGCAACATCTTAGCACAAGCTCCAGGCCCAACCCACCACAAGATTCCTTCGGTGTCAACCCAATGCGACAGTTTCCAAACGTAAGAGGGACCAGGGCAAAACCTGGCGGAATTGCCACCCCTAGGTCCCCCGTCCCATCTAACCCTAACACTGTTGACCAAACGGATCACCCTTTTGACTTTCACCGGACGTGGTCTGACCGAGAGACATTTTCACCTGGCTGTGATAGGCCACTCCATAGCAACATCTTAGCACAAGGTCCGGGCCAAACAAACCGCAAAATTCCCTCGGTACCGACTCGATGCGAAATATTCCCGCTGTAAGAGGGCCCAGGGCAAGACCTGGCAGCATTGACACCCACCAGGTCCCCCGTCTCGTCTAACCCTCACACTATTGACCGAACGGATCTACCCTTCGACTTTCACAGGACGGGGTTTGAACGAGGGACATTTTCACGTGGCTATGATAGGCCAGCCCATAGCAACATATTAGCACAAGGTCGGGCCCAACCCACCACAAGATTCCTTTGGTGTCGACACGATGCGACAGTTCCGAACGTAATAGGGTGTAGTGAAAGACCTGGCGGCATTGCCACCCTAGGTCCCCCGTCCCGTCTAACCCCTGACACTGGTGACCGAGCGGATCTACCCCTTTGAGTTTCACCGGAAGGGGTTTGACCGAGGGACATTTTCACCTGGTTGTGATAGGCCAGCCAATAGCAATATCTTAGCACAAGGTCCGGGCCCAAGCGACCATAAGATTCCCTCGGTACCGACTTGATGCGAAAGTTTCCCAACGTAAGAGGCCCCAAGGCAAGACCTAGCGGCATTGACACCCACCAGGTCCCCCGTCCCGTCTAACCCTGACGCTATTGACTTAACGGATCTACCCCTTCGACTTTCATAGGACGGGGTTTGAACGAGGGACATTTTCACCTGGCTGTGATAGGCTACCCATAGCAACATCTTAGCACAAGGTCGGGCCCAACCCACCACAAGATTCCTTGAGTGTCGACCAATTGCGATAGTTTCCGAACGTAAGAGGGTGCAGGGAAAGACCTGGCGGCATTGACACCCCTAGGTCCCCCGTCTCATCTAACCCCTGACACTATTGGCCGAACGGATCTACCCCTTTGACTTTCACCGGACGGGGTTTGACCGATGGACATTTTCACCTGGCTGTGATAGGCCAGCCCACAACAACAACAAGGTCCGGGCCCAACAAACCGCAAGATCCCCACGGTATCGACCCGATGGGACAGTTTCCAAACGTAAGAGGGCCCAGGGCAAAACCTGGCGGCATTGCTACCCCGAGGTCCCCCGTCGCGTCTAACCTTGACACTATTGACCGAACGGATCTACCCCGTTGACTTTCACTGGACGGGGTTTCACCGAGGGACATTTTCACCTAGCTGTGATAGGCTAGCCCATAGCAACATTTTAGCACAAGGTCCGGGCCTAGGCCACCACAAGATTCCTTCAGTGTCGACCCGATGCGACAGTTTCTGAACGTAAGAGGGTGCAGGGAAAGACCTGGCAGCATTGCCACCCTTAGGTCCCCCGTCCCGTGTAACCCTGCTAATGTTGACCGAACGGATCTACCCCTTTGACTTTCACCGGACGGGGTTTGACCGAGGGGCATTTTCACCTAGCTGTGATAGGCCAGCCCATAGCAACATCTTAGCACAAGGTCCGGGCCGAACAAACCGCAAGATCCCCTCGGTATCGACCCGATGCGACAGTTTCCAAACATAAGAGGGCCCAGGGCAAAACTTGGCGGCATTGCCACCCCCAGGTCCCCCGTCGCGTCTAACCCTGACACTGTTGACCGAACGGATCTAGCCCTTTGACTTTCACCGGACGGGGTTTGACCGAGGGACATTTTCACATGGCTGTGATAGGCCAGCCCATAGCAACATCTTAGCACAAGGTCCGGGCCCAAGCCACCGCAAGATTCCTTCAGTGTCGACCCGATGCGACAGTTTCCGAACGTAAGAGGGTGCAGGGAAAGACCTGGCGGCATTGCCACCCATAGGTCCCCCGTCCCATCTAACCCCTGACACTGTTGACCGAACGGATCTACCCCTTTGACTTTCACCGGACGGGGTGTGATCGAGGGATATTTTCACCTGGCTGTGATAGGCCAGCCCATAGCAACATTTTAGCACAAGGTCCGGGCCTAGGCCACCACAAGATTCCTTCAGTGTCGACCCGATGCGACAGTTTCTGAACGTAAGAGGGTGCAGGGAAAGACCTGGCAGCATTGCCACCCTTAGGTCCCCCGTCCCGTGTAACCCTGCTAATGTTGACCGAACGGATCTACCCCTTTGACTTTCACCGGACGGGGTTTGACCGAGGGGCATTTTCACCTAGCTGTGATAGGCCAGCCCATAGCAACATCTTAGCACAAGGTCCGGGCCGAACAAACCGCAAGATCCCCTCGGTATCGACCCGATGCGACAGTTTCCAAACATAAGAGGGCCCAGGGCAAAACCTGGCGGCATTGCCACCCCCAGGTCCCCCGTCGCGTCTAACCCTGACACTGTTGACCGAACGGATCTAGCCCTTTGACTTTCACCGGACGGGGTTTGACCGAGGGACATTTTCACATGGCTGTGATAGGCCAGCCCATAGCAACATCTTAGCACAAGGTCCGGGCCCAAGCCACCGCAAGATTCCTTCAGTGTCGACCCGATGCGACAGTTTCCGAACGTAAGAGGGTGCAGGGAAAGACCTGGCGGCATTGCCACCCCTAGGTCCCCCGTCCCATCTAACCCCTGACACTGTTGACCGAACGGATCTACCCCTTTGACTTTCACCGGACGGGGTGTGATCGAGGGATATTTTCACCTGGCTGTGATAGGCCAGCCCATAGCAACATCTTAGCACAAGGTCCGGGCCCAACAAACCGCAAGATCCCCTCGGTATAGACCCGATGCGACAGTTTCCACACGTAAAAGGGCCCAGGGCAAAACCTGGCGGCATTGCCACCCCCAGGTCCCCTGCCTCGTCTAGCCCTGACACTGTTGACCGAACGGATCTACCCCTTTGACTTTCACCGGACGGGATTTGACCGAGGGACATTTTCACCTAGCTGTGATAGGCCAGCCCATAGCAACATCTTAGCACAAGGTCTGGGCCCAAGCCACCGCAAGATTCCTTCAGTGTCGACCCGATGCGATAGTTTCCGAACATAAGAGGGTGCAGGGAAAGACCTGGCGGCATTAACACCCACCAGGTCCCCCGTCCCGTCTAACCCCTGACACTTTTGACCAAACGGATCTACCCCTTCGACTTTCACCGGACGGGGTTTGAGCGATGGACATTTTCACCTGGCTGTGATAGGCCAGCCCATAGCAACATCTTAGCACAAGGTCAGGCCCAACCCACCACAAGGTTCCTTCGGTGTCGACCCGATGCAAAAATTTCCGAACGTAAGAGGGTGCAGGGAAAGACCTGACGGCATTAAAACCCACCAGGTCCCCCGTCCTGTCTAACCCCTGACACTTCTGACCGAATGGATCTATCCCTTCGACTTTCACAGGACGGGGTTTGAACGAGGGACATTTTCACCTGCCTGTGATAGGCCAGCCCATAGCAACATCTTAGCACAAGGTCCGGGCCCAAGCCACCGCAAGATTCCCTCGGTACCGACTCGATGCGAAAGTTTCCCAACGTAGGAGGGCCCAGGGCAAGATCTGGCGGCATTGACACCCACCAGGTCGCCCGTCCCGTCTAACCCTGATACTGTTGACCGAACGGATCTACCCCTTTGACTTTCACCAGACGGGGTTTGACCGAGGGACGTTTTCACCTGGCTATCATAGGCCAGCCCATAGCAACATCTTAGCACAAGGTCGGGCCCAACCCACCACAAGATTCCTTCGGTGTCGACGCGATGTGAAAGTTTCCGAACGTAAGAGGGTGCAGGGAAAGACCTGGTGGCATTAACTCCCACCAGGTCCCCCGTCAAGTCTAACCCCTGACACTTTTGACCGAACGGATCTACCCCTTCCACTTTCACAGGACGGGGTTTGAACGAGGGACATTTTCACCTGGCTGTGATAGGCCAGCCCATAGCAACATCTTAGCACATGGTCCGGGCCCAAGCCACCACAAGATTCCCTCGGTACCGACTCGATGCGAAAGTTTCCCAACGTTAGAGGACCCAGGGCAGGACCTGGCGGCATTGACACCCACCAGGTCCCCTGTCCCGTCTAACCCTGACACTGCTGACCGAACGGATCTACCCCTTTGACTTCCACCGGACGGGGTTTGACCGAGGGACATTTTCACCTAGTCGTGACAGGCTAGCCCATAGCAACATCTTAGCACAAGGTAGGGCCCAACCCACCACAAGATTCCTTCGGTGTCGAGCCGATGCGACAGTTTCCGAATGAAAAAGGGTGCATGGAAAGCCCAGGCGGCATTGCCTCCCCTGGGTCCCCCCGTCCCGTCTAACCCCTAACACTATTGACCGAACAGATCTACCCCTTTGGCTTTCACAGGACGGGGTTTGAACGAGGGACATTTTCACCTGGTTGTGATAGGCCAACCCATAGCAACATCTAAGCACAAGGTCCAGGCCCAAGCCACCGCAAGATTCCCTCGGTACCGACTCGATGCAAAAGTTTCCCAACGTAAGAGGGCCCAGGGCAAGACCTGGCGGCATTGACACCCACCATTTCCCTCGTCCCATCTAACCCTAACACTGTTGACCAAACGGATCTACCCCTTCAACTTTCACAGGACGGGGTTTGAACGAGGGACATTTTCACCTAGCTGTGATAGGCCAGCCAATAGCAACATCTTAGCAAAAGGTCGGGCCCAACCCACCAAAAGATTCCTTCAGTGTCGACCTGATGCGACAATTTTCGAACGTAAGAGGGTGCAGGGAAAGACCTGGCGGCATTGCCACCCCTAGGTCCCCCGTCCCATCTAACCCCTGACACTGTTGACCGAACGGATCTACCCCTTTGACTTTCACCGGACGGGGTTTAACCGAGGGACATTTTCACCTGGCTGTGATAGGCCGGCCAATAGGAACATCTTAGGACAAGGTCCGGGCCAAAGCCACCGCAAAATTCCCTCGGTACCGACTCGATGCGGAAGTTTCCCAACGTAAGAGGGCCCAAGGCAAGACCTGGCGGCATGGACACCCACCAGGTCCCTCGTCCCGTCTAACCCTGATACTGTTGACCAAAAGGATCTACCCTTCGACTTTCATAGGACGGGGTTTGAACGAGGGACATTTTCACCTTGGTGTGATAGGCCAGCCCATAGTAACATCTTAGCACAAGGTCGGGCCCAACCCACGACAAGATTCCATCGGTGTTGACCCGATGCGGCAGTTTCCTAATGTAAGAGGACGTAGGGAAAGACCTGTTGGCATTTCCACCCCTAGGTCCCCCGTCCCGTCTAACTCCTGACACTGCTTACCGAACGGATCTACCCCTTTGACTTTCACTGGAATGGGTTTGACCGAGGGACATTTTCACCTGGCTATGATAGGCTAGCCCATATCAACATCTTAGCACAAGGTCTGGGCCGAACAAACCGCAAGGTCCCCTCGGTATCGACCCGATGCGACAGTTTCCAAATGTAAGAGGGCCAGGGCAAAACATGGCGACATTGCCTCCCCCAGGTCCCCGGTCTCGTCTAACCCTGACACTGTTGACCTAACGGATCTACCCCTTTGACTTTCACCGGACGGGGTTTGACTGAGGGACATTTTCACCTAGCTCTGATAGGCCAGCCCATAGCAACATCTTAGCACAAGGTCCGGGCCCAAGCCACCGCAAGATTCCTTCAGTGTCGACCCGATGCGACAGTTTTCGAACGTAAGAGGGTGCTGGGGAAGACCTTGCGGCATTGCCACCCCTAGGTCCCCTGTCCCGTCTCATCCCTGACACTGTTGACCGAACAGATCTACCCCTTTGACTTTCACCGGAAGGGGTTTGACCGAGGGACATTTTCACCTAGCTGTGATAGGCCAGCCCATAGCAACATCTTAGCACAAGGTCGGGCCCAACCCACCACAAGATTCCTTCGGTGTCGAGCCGATGCGACAGTTTCCGAACGTAAGAGGGTGCAGGGAAAGACCTGGCGGCATTGCCACCCCTTGGTCCCCCGTCCCGTCTAACCCCTGATATTGTTGACGGAACGGATCTACCCCTTTGACTTTAATCGGACGTGGTTTGACCGAGGGACATTTTCAACTAGCTGTGATAGGCCAGCCCATAGCAACATCTTAGCACAAGGTGCGGGCCCAAGCCACCCCAAGATTCCCTCGGTACCGACTCGATGTGAAAGTTTCCCAACGTAAGAGGGCCCAGGGCAAGACCTGGCGGCATTGACACCCACCAGGGCCCTCGTCCCGTCTAACGCAGACACTGCTGACCGAACGGATCTACCCCTTTGACTTTCACCGAACGGGGTTTGACCGAGGGACATTTTCACATGGCTGTGATAGGAGAGCCCATAGCAACATCTTAGCAAAAGGTCGGGCCCTACCCACCACAAGATTCCTTCGGTTTCGACCCGATGCAACAGTTGCCGAACGTAAGAGGGTGCAGGGAAAGACCTGGCGGCATTGCCACCCCTAGGTCCCCCGTCCCGTCTAACCCCTGACACTGTTGACCGAATGGATCTAGCCCTTTGACTTTCACCGGATGGGGTTTGACCGAGGGACATTTTCACCTGGCTGTGATAGGCCAGCCCATAGCAATATCTTAGCACAAGTTTCGGGTACAACAAACCGCAAGATCCCCTCGATATCGACCCGATGCGACAGTTTCCAAACGTAAGAGGGCCCAGGGCAAAACCGGGCGGCATTGCCACCCTCAGGTCCCCCGTCTCGTCTAACCCTGACACTTTTGAACGAACGGATCTACCCCTTTGAGTTTCACTGGACTGGGTTTGACCGAGGGACATTTTCACCTGGTTGTGATAGGCGAGCCCATAGCAACATCTTAGCACAAGGTAGGGCCCAACCCACCACAAGATTCCTTCGGTGTCGACCTAATGCGACAGTTTCTGAACGTAAGAGGGTGGAATGACCTGGCGGCATTGCCACCCCTAGGTCACCCGTCCCGTCTAACCCCTGACACTATTGACCGAATGGATCTACCCCTTTGACTTTCACCGGACGAGGTTTGACCGAGGGACATTTGCACCTGGCTGTGATAGGCCAGCCCATAGGAACATCTTAGCACAAGGTCCGGGCCCAACAAACTTCAAGATCCCCTCGGTATCGACCTGATGCGACAGTTTCCAAATGTAAGAGGGCCTAGGGCAAAATCTGGCGGCATTCCCACCCTTAGGTCCCCCGTCTCGTCTAACCCTGACACTGTTGACCAAACGGATCGACCCCTTTGACTTTCACCGGACGGGGTTTGACCGAGGGACCTTTTCACCTGGCTGTGATAGGCTAGCCCATAGCAACATCTTAGCACAAGGTCCGGGCCCAACAAACCGCAAGATCCCCTCGGTATCGACCCGATGCGATAGTTTCCAAACATAAGAGCGCCTAGGGAAAAACTTGGCGGCATTGCCACCCCCAGGTCCCCCGTCTCGTCTAACCCTGACACTGTTGACCGAACGTATCTACCCCTTTGACTTTCACCGGACGGGGTTTGACCGAGGGAAATTTTCACCTAGCTGTGATAGGCCAGCCCATTGCAACATCTTAGCAAAAGGTCCGGGCCCAAGCCACCGCAAGATTCCCTCGGTACCGACTCGATGCCAAAGTTTCCCAACGTAAGAGGGCCCAGGGCAAGACCTGGCGGCATTTCCATCCCTCACGTCCCTTGTCTCGTCTAACCCTGACACTGTTGACCGGACGGATCTATCCCTTTGACTTTCACCGGACGGGGTTTGACCGAGGGACATTTTCACCTAGCTGTGATAGGCCAGCCCATAGCAACATCTTAACACAAGGTCCGGGCCCAAGCCATCGCAAGATTCCCTCCGTACCGACTCAATGCGAAAGTTTCCCAACGTAAGAGGGCACAAGGCAAGGCCTGGCGGCGTTGATACCCACCAAGTCCCCCGTCTCGTCTAACCCTGACACTGTTGACCGAACAGATCTACCCTTTGTCTTTCACCGGATGGGGTTTGACCGAGGGACATTTTCACCTGGCTGTGATAGCCCAGCCCATAGCAACATCTTAGCACAAGGTCGGGCCCAAGCCACCACAAGATTCCTTCGGTGTCGATCCAATGCAAAAGTTTCCGAAGGTAAGAGGGTGCAGGGAAAGACCTGGCGGCATTAACACCCACCAGGTCCCCCGTCCCGTCTTACCCCTGACACTTTTGGCTAAACGGATCTACCCCTTCAACATTCACCGGACGGGGTTTGACTGATGGACATTTTCACCTGGCTGTGATAGGCCAGCCCATAGCAACATCTTAGCACAAGGTCCGGGCCCAAGCCACCGCAAGATTCCTTCAGTGTCGACCCGATGCGACAGTTTCCGAACGTAAGAGGATGCAGGTAAAGACCTAGCAGCATTGCCAACCCTAGGTCCCCCATTCGGTCTAACCCCTGACACTGTTGACTGAACGGATCTACCCCTTTGACTTTCACCAGACGGGGTTTGACCGAGGGACATTTTCACCTGGCTGTGATAGGCCAGCCCATAGCAACATCTTAGCACAAGGTCCAAGCCCAAAAAACCGCAAGATCCCCTCGGTATCGACCTGATGTGACAGTTTCAAAACTTGAGAGGGCGCAGGGCAAAACCTAGCGGCATTGCCACACCAAGGTCCCCCGTCTCGTCTAACCCTGAAACTGTTGACCGAACGGATCTACCCCTTTGACTTTCACCGGACGGGGTTTGACTGAGGGACATTTTCACCTAGCTCTGATAGGCCAGCCCATAGCAACATCTTAGCACAAGGTCCGGGCCCAAGCTACCGCAAGATTCCTTCGGTGTCGAGCCGATGCGACAGTTTCCGAACGTAAGAGGGTGCAGGGAAAGATCTGGCGGCATTGCCACCCCTAGGTCACCCGTCCCGTCTAACCCCTGACACTATTGACCGAATGGATCTACCCCTTTGACTTTCACCGGACGAGGTTTGACCGAGGGACATTTGCACCTGGCTGTGATAGGCCAGCCCATAGGAACATCTTAGCACAAGGTCCGGGCCCAACAAACTTCAAGATCCCCTCGGTATCGACCTGATGCGACAGTTTCCAAATGTAAGAGGGCCTAGGGCAAAACCTGGCGGCATTCCCACCCTTAGGTCCCCCGTCTCGTCTAACCCTGACACTGTTGACCAAACGGATCGACCCCTTTGACTTTCACCGGACGGGGTTTGACCGAGGGACCTTTTCACCTTGCTGTGATAGGCTAGCCCATAGCAACATCTTAGCACAAGGTCCGGGCCCAACAAACCGCAAGATCCCCTCGGTATCGACCCGATGCGACAGTTTCCAAACATAAGAGCGCCCAGGGAAAAACTTGGCGGCATTGCCACCCCCAGGTCCCCCGTCTCGTCTAACCCTGACACTGTTGACCGAACGTATCTACCCCTTTGACTTTCACCGGACGGGGTTTGACCGAGGGAAATTTTCACCTAGCTGTGATAGGCCAACCCATAGCAACATCTAAGCACAAGGTCCAGGCCCAAGCCACCGCAAGATTCCCTCGGTACCGACTCGATGCAAAAGTTTCCCAACGTAAGAGGGCCCAGGGCAAGACCTGGCGGCATTGACACCCACCATTTCCCTCGTCCCATCTAACCCTAACACTGTTGACCAAACGGATCTACCCCTTCAACTTTCACAGGACGGGGTTTGAACGAGGGACATTTTCACCTAGCTGTGATAGGCCAGCCAATAGCAACATCTTAGCAAAAGGTCGGGCCCAACCCACCAAAAGATTCCTTCAGTGTCGACCTGATGCGACAATTTTCGAACGTAAGAGGGTGCAGGGAAAGACCTGGCGGCATTGCCACCCCTAGGTGCCCCGTCCCATCTAACCCCTGACACTGTTGACCGAACGGATCTACCCCTTTGACTTTCACCGGACGGGGTTTAACCGAGGGACATTTTCACCTGGCTGTGATAGGCCGGCCAATAGGAACATCTTAGGACAAGGTCCGGGCCAAAGCCACCGCAAAATTCCCTCGGTACCGACTCGATGCGGAAGTTTCCCAACGTAAGAGGGCCCAGGGCAAGACCTGGCGGCATGGACACCCACCAGGTCCCTCGTCCCGTCTAACCCTGATACTGTTGACCAAAAGGATCTACCCTTCGACTTTCATAGGACGGGGTTTGAACGAGGGACATTTTCACCTTGGTGTGATAGGCCAGCCCATAGTAACATCTTAGCACAAGGTCGGGCCCAACCCACGACAAGATTCCATCGGTGTTGACCCGATGCGGCAGTTTCCAAACGTAAGAGGGCCCAGGGCAAAACCTGACAGCATTGCCACCCCCCAGGTCCCCCGTCTCGTCTAACCCTGACACTGTTGACCGAGCGGATCTACCCCTTTGAATTTCACCGGACGGAGTTTGACCGAGGGACATTTTCACCTAGGTGTTATAGGCCAGCCCATAGCAACATCTTAGCACAAGTTCCGGGCCCAAGCCGCCGCAAGATTCCTTCAGTGTCGACCCGATGCGATAGTTTCCGAATGTAAGAGGGTGCAAGGAAAGACCTGGCGACTATGCCACCCCTGGTCCCCTGTCCCGTCTAACCCCTGACATTGTTGACCGAACGGATCTACGCCTTTGACTTTCACCGGACGGGGTTTCACCAAGGGACATGTTCACCTGGCTGTGATAGGCCAGCCCATAGCAACATCTTAGCACAAGGTCCAGGACCAACAAACCGCAAGATCCCCTCGGTATTGACCCGATGTGACAGTTTCCAAACGTAAGAGGGCCTAGGGCAAAACCTGGCGGCATTGCCACCCCAGGTCCCCTGTCTCGTCTAACCTTGACATTTTTTACCGAACGGATCTACCCCTTTGACTTTCACCGGACGGGGTTTGACCGAGGCACATTTTCACCTAGTTGTGATAGGCCAGCCCATAGCAACATCTTAGCACAAGGTGCGGCCTCAAGCCACCGCAAGATTCCCTCGGTACCGACTCATTGCGAAAGTTTCCCAACGTAAGAGGGCCCAGGGCAAGACCTGGCGGCATTGACAGCCACCAGGTCCCCCGTCCCGTCTAACCCTAATACTGTTGACCGAACGGATCTACCCCTTTGACTTTCACCGGACGGGGTTTGACCGAGGGACATTTTCACCTGGCTGTGATAGGCCAGCCCATAGCAACATCTTAGGTCAAGGTCGGGCCCAACCCACCACAGGATTCCTTCGGTGTCGACCCGATGCGAAAGTTTTCGAACGGAAGAAGGTGCCTCGAAAGACCTAGCGGCATTAACACCCACCAGGTCCCCCGTCCCGTCTAACCCGTGACACTGTTGACCGAACGGATCTACCCCTTCGACTTTCATAGGACGGGGTTTGAACGCGGGACATTTTCACCTGGCTGTGATAGGCCAGCCCATAGCAACATCTTAGCACAAGGTCCGGGCCCAACAAACCGCAAGATCCCCTCGGTATCGACCCGACACGACAGTTTCCAATCGTAAGAGGGCCGAGGGAAAAACCTGGCGGCATTGCCACCCCCAGGTCCCCCGTCTCGTCTAACCCTGACACTGTTGACCGAACGGATCTACCCCTTTGACTTTCACCGGACGGGGTTTGACCGAGGGACATTTTCACCTGGCTGTGATAGGCCAGCCCATAGCAACATCTTAGCACAAGGTCGGGCCCTACCCACCACAAGATTCCTTCGGTGTCGACCCGATGCGACTATTTCCGAACGTAAGAGGATGCAGGGAAAGACCTGGCGGCATTGCCACACCTAGGTCCCCCGTCCCGTCTAACCCCTGACACTGTTGACCGAACGGATCTAGCCCTTTGACTTTCACCGGATGGGGTTTGACCAAGGGACATTTTCACCTAGCTGTGATAGGCCAGCCCATAGCAACATCTTAGCAGAAGGTCCGGGCACAACAAACCGCAAGATCCCCTCGATATCGACCCGATGCGATAGTTTCCAAACGTAAGAGGGCCCAGGGCAAAACCTGGCGGCATTGCCACCCTAAGGTCCCCCATCCCGTCTAACCCAGACAATTTTGAACGAACGGATCTACCCCTTAGACTTTCACTGGACGGGGTTTGACCGAGGGACATTTTCACCTGGCTGTGATAGGCGAGCCCATAGCAACATCTTAGCACAAGGTAGGGCCCAACCCACCACAAGATTCCTTCGGTGTCAACCTGATGCGACAGTTTCTGAACGTAAGAGGGTGCAGGGAATGACCTGGCGGCATTGCCACCCCTAGGTCACCCGTCCCGTCTAACCCTTGACACTGTTGACCGACTGGATCTACCCCTTTGACTTTCACCGGACAAAGTTTGACCGAGGGCCATTTTCACCTGGTTGTCATAGGCCAGCCCACAGCAACATCTTAGCACAAGGTCCGGGCCCAACAAACAGCAAGATCCCCTCGGTATCGACCCGATGCGACAGTTTCCAAATGTGAGAGGGCCTAGGGCAAAACCTGGCGGCATTCCCACCCTCAGGTCCCTCGTCTCGTCTAACCCTGACACTATTGACGAAATGGATCTACCCGCTTTGACTTTCATCGGACGGGGTTTGACCGAGGGACATTTTCACCTGGCTGTGATAGGCTAGCCCATAGGAACATCTTAGCACGAGGTCCGGGCCCAACAAACCGCAAGATCCCCTCGGTATCGACCCGATCCGACAGTTTCCAAACGTAAGAGGGCCCAGGGAGAAACCTGGCGGCATTGCCACCCCTAGGTCCCCCGTCTCGTCTAACCCTGACACTGTTGACCGAAAGTATCTACCCCTTTGACTTTCACCGGACGGGGTTTGACCGAGGGAAATTTTCACCTAGCTGTGATAGGCCAGCCCATAGCAACATCTTAGCAAAAGGTCCGGGCCCAAGCCACCGCAAGATTCCCTCGGTACCGACTCGATGCGAAAGTTTCCCAACGTAAGAGGGCCCAGGGCAAGACCTGGCGGCATTGCCACCCCTCAGGTCCCTTGTCTCGTCTAACCCTGACACTGTTGACCGGACAGATCTATCCCTTTGACTTTCACCGGACGGGGTTTGACCGAGGGACATTTTCACCTAGGTGTGATAGGCCAGCCCATAGCAACATCTTAGCACAAGGTCCGGGCCCAAGCCACCCCAAGATTCCCTCCGTACCGACTCAATGCGAAAGTTTCCCAACGTAAGAGGGCCCAAGGCAAGACCTGGCGGCGTTGATACCCACCAAGTCCCCTGTCTCGTCTAACCCTGACACTGTTAACCGAACGGATCTACCCCTTTGACTTTCACCGGACGGGGTTTGACCGAGGGATATTTTCACCTGGCTGTGATAGGCCAGCCCATAGCAACATCTTAGCACAAGGTCGGGCCCAACCCACCACAAGATTCCTTCGGTGTCGACCCGATGCGAAAGTTTCCGAAGGTAAGAGGGTGCAGGGAAAGACCTCGCGGCATTAACACCCACCAGGTCCCCCGTCCCGTCTTACCCCTGACACTTTTGGCCAAACGGATCTACCCCTTCAACATTCACCGGACGGGGTTTGACTGATGGACATTTTCACCTGGCTATGATAGGCCAGCCCATAACAACATCTTAGCACAAGGTCCGGGCCCAAGCCACCGCAAGATTCCTTCAGTGTCGACCCGATGCGACAGTTTCCGAACGTAAGAGGGTGCAGGGAAAGACCTAGCGGCATTGCTGCCCCTAGGTCCCCCATTCGGTCTAACCCCTGACACTGTTGACTGAACGGATCTACCCCTTTGACTTTCACCAGACGGGGTTTGACCGAGGGACATTTTCACCTGGCTGTGATAAGCCAGCCCATAGGAACATCTTAGCACAAGGTCCGAGCCTAACAAACCGCAAGATCCCCTCGGTATAGACTTGATGCGACAGTTTCAAAACTTAAGAGGGCGCAGGGCAAAACCTAGCGGCATTGCCACCCCAAGGTCCCCCGTCTCGTCTAACCCTGACACTGTTGACCGAACGGATCTACCCCTTTGACTTTCACTGGACGGGGTTTGACCGAGGGACATTTTCACCTAGCTGTGATAGGCCAGCCCATAGCAACAGCTTAGCACAAGGTGTGGGCCCTAGCCACCGCAAGATTTCCTCCGTACCGACTCGATGCGAAAGTTTCCCAACGTAAGAGGGCCCAGGGCAAGACTTGGCGGCTTTGACACCCACGAGGTACCCCGTCCCGTCTAACCATGACACTGCTGACCAAACGGATCTACCCCTTCGACTTTCACAGGACGGGGTTTGAACGAGGGACATTTTCACCTGGCTGTGATAAGCCAGCCCATAGCAACATCTTAGCACAAGGTCGGGCCAAACCCACCACAAGATTCCTTCGGTGTCGACCCGATGCGAAAGTTTCTGAACGTAAGAGGGTGCAGGGAAACACCTGGCGGCATTGCCACCCCTAGGTCCCCCGTCCCGTCTAACCCGTAACACTGTTGCTCGAACGGATCTACCCCTTTGACTTTCACCAGACGGGGTTTGACCGAGGGATATTTTCACCTGGCTGTGATAGGCCAGCGAATAGCAACATCTTAGCACAAGGTCCGGGCCCAAGCCACCGCAAAATTCCCTCGGTACCGACTCGATGCAAAGGTTTCCCAACGTAAGAGGGCCCAGGGCAAGACCTGGCAGCATTGACACCCACCAGGTCCCCCGTCCCGTCTAACACTGACACTGTTGACCGAAAGCATCTACCCTTCGACTTTCACAGGACGGGGTTTGAACGAGGGACATTTTCACCTGGCTGTGATAGGCCAGCCCATAGCAACATATTAGCATAAGGTCGGGCCCAACCCACCACAAGATTCCTTCGGTGTCGACCCGATGCGGCAGTTTCTGAACGTAAGAGGGTGTAGGGAAAGACCTGGCGGCATTGCCACCCCTAGGTCCCCCGTCCTGTCTAACCCCTGACACTGTTGGCCGAACAGATCTACCCCTTTGACTTTTACCGGACGGGGTTTGACCGAGGGACATTTTCACCTAGTTGTGATAGGCAAGCCCATAGCAACATCTTAGCACAAGTTTCGGGCCCAACAAATCGCAAGATCCCCTCGGTATCAACCCGATGCGACAGTTTCCAAACGTAAGAGGGCCCAGGGCAAAACCTGGCGGCATTGCCACCCCCAGGTCCCCCGTCTCGTCTAACCCTGACACTGTTGACCGAGCGGATCTACCCCTTCGATTTTCACCGGACGGGGTTTGACCGAGGGACTCTTTCACCAAGGTGGGATAGGCCAGCCCAGACCAACATCTTAGCACAAGGTCCGGGCCAAAGCCACCGCAAGATTCCTTCAGTATCGACCCGATGCGATAGTTTCCGAACGTAAGAGGGTGCAGGGAAAGACCTGGGGGCTATGCGACCCCTGGTACCCCCGTCCCGTCTAACCCCTGACACTGTTGACCGAACGGGTCTACCCCTTTGACTTTCACCGGACGGGGTTTGACCGAGGGACATTTTAACCTGGCTATGATAGGACAGCCCATAGCAACATCTTAGCACAAGGTCCAGGACCAACAAACCGCAAGATCCCCTCGGTATTGACCCGATGTGACAGTTTCCAAACGTAAGAGGGCCCAGGGCAAAACCTGGCGGCATTGCCACCCCAGGTCCCTTGTCTCGTCTAACCTTGATATTGTTGACCGAACGGATCTACTCCTTTGACTTTCACCGGACGGGGTTTGACCGAGGCACATTTTCACCTAGTTGTGATAGGCCAGCCCATAGCAACATCTTAGCACAAGGTCCGGGACAAAGCCACCGCAAGATTCCCTCGGTACCGACTCGATGCGAAAGTTTCCCAACGTAAGAGGGCCCAGGGCAAGACCTGGCGGCATTGACACCCACCAGGTCCCCCATCCCGTCTAACCCTGATACTGTTGACCGACTGGATCTACCCCTTTGACTTTCACCGGACGAGGTTTGACCGAGCGACATTTTCACCTGGCTATGATAGGCCAGCCCATAGCAACATCTTAGCTCAAGGTCGGGCCCAACCCACCACACGATTCCTTCGGTGTCGACCCGATGCGAAAGTTTTCGAACGTAAGAGGGTTCCTCGAAAGACCTAGCGGCATTAACACCCACTAGGTCCCCCGTACCGTCTAACCCGTGACACTGTTGACCGAACGAATCTACCCCTTCGACTTTCACAGGACGGGGTTTGAACGAGGGAAATTTTCACCTGGCTGTGATAGGCCAGTCCATAGCAACATCTTAGCACAAGGTCCGGGACCAACCCACCACAAGATTCCTTCTGTGTCAACCCGATGCGAAAGTTTCCAAACGTGAGAGGGACCAGGGCAAAACCTGGCGGCATTGCCACCCCCAGGTCCCCCGTCTCGTCAAACCCTGACACTGTTGACCGAGCGGATCTACCCCTTCGATTTTCACCGGTCGGGGTTTGACCGAGGGACTCTTTCACCAAGGTGTGATAGGCCAGCCCAGACCAACATCTTAGCAAAAGGTCCGGGCCCAAGCCACCGCAAGATTCCTTCAGTATCGACCCGATGCGACAGTTTCCGAACGTAAGAGGGTGCAGGGAAAGACCTGGGGGCTATGCCACCCCTGGTACCCCGTCCCGTGTAACCCCTGACACTGTTGACCGAACGGGTCTACCCCTTTGACTTTTCACCGGACGGGGTTTGACCGAGGGACATTTTAACCTGGCTGTGATAGGCCAGCCCATAGCAACATCTTAGCACAAGGTCCAGGACCAACAAACCGCAAGATCCCCTCGGTATCGACCCGATGTGACAGTTTCCAAACGTAAGAGGGCCCAGGGCAAAACCTGGCGGCATTGCCACCCCCAGGTCCCCTGTCTCGTCTATACTTGATATTGTTGACCGAACGGATCTACTCCTTTGACTTTCACCGGACGGGGTTTGACAGTGGGACATTTTCACCTGGCTGTGATAGGCTTGCCCATAGCAACATCTTAGCACAAGGTCCGGGCCCAACAAACCGCAAGATCCCCTCGGTATCGACCTGATGCGACAGTTTCCAAACGCAAGAGGGCCCAGGGAAAAACCTTACGGCATTGCCACCGCCAGGTCCCCCGTCTCGTCTAACCCTGACACTGTTGACCGAACGGATCTACCCCTTTGACTTTCACCGGACGGGGTTTGACCGAGGGACATTTTCACTTAGCTATGATAGGCCAGCCCATAGCAACATCTTAGCACAAGGTCCGGGCCCAAGCCACCGCAAGATTCCCTCGGTACCGACTCGATGCGAAAGTTTCCCAACGTAAGAGGGCCCAGGGCAAGACCTGGTGGCATTGACACCCACTAGGTCCCCCGTCTTGTCTAACCCTGATACTGTTGACCGAACGGATCTACCCCTTTGACTTTCAACGGACGGGGTTTGACCGAGGGACATTTTCACCTGGCTGTGATAGGCCAGCCCATAGCAACATCTTAGCTCAAGGTCGGGCCCAACCCACCAAAAGATTCCTTCGGTGTCGACCCGATGCGAAAGTTTTCGAATGTAAGATGGTGCCGTGAAAGACCTAGCGGCATTAACACCCACCAGGTCCCCCGTCCCATCTAACCCGTGACACTGTTGACCGAACGGATGTACCCCTTCGACTTTCACAGGACGGGGTTCGAACGAGGGACATTTTCACCTGGCTGTGATAGGCCAGCCCATAGCAACATCTTAGCACAAGGCCCGGGCCCAACCCACCACAAGAATCCTTCGGTGTCAACCCAATGAGACAGTTTCCAAACGTAAGGGGTACCAGGGCAAAACCTGGCGGCATTGCCACCCCTAGGTCCCCCGTCCCATCTAACCCTAACACTGCTGACCAAACGGATCACCCTTTTCACTTTCACCGGACGTGGTTTGACTGAGGGACATTTTCACCTGGCTGTGATAGGCCACTCCATAGCAACATCTTAGCACAAGGTCCGGGCCCAAGCCATCGCAAGATTCCCTCGGTAACGATGCGATGCGAAAGTTTCCCAACGTAAGAGGGCCCAGGGCAAGACCTGGCGGCATTGACACCCACCAGGTCCCCCGTCCCGTCTAACCCTGACACAGTTGACCAAAAGGATCTACCCTTCGACTTTCACAGGACGGGGTTTGAACGAGGGACATTTTAACCTGGCTGTCATAGGCCAGCCCATAACAACATCTTAGCACAAGGTCGGGCCGAACCCACCACAAGATTCCTTCGGTGTCGACCCGATGCGACAGTTTCCGAACGTAAGAGGGCGTAGGGAAAGACCTGGCGGCATTTCGACCCCTAGGTCCCCCGTCCCGTCTAACTCCTAACACTGTTGGCCGAACGGATCTACCCCTTTGACTTTCACTGTAATGGGTTTGACCGAGGGACATTTTAACCTGGCTGTGATAGGCCAGCCCATGGCAACATCTTAGCACAACGTCGGGCCCAACCCACCATAAGATTCCTTCAGTGTCGACCCGATGCGGCAGTTTCCGAACGTAAGTGGGTGTAGGGAAAGACCTGGCGGCATTGCCACCCCTAGGTCCCCTGTCCCGTCTAACCCGTGACACTGTTGGCCGAACGGATCTACCCCTTTGACTTTTACCGGACGGGGTTTGATCGAGGGACATTTTCACCTGGCTGTGATAGGCCACCCCATAGCAACATCTTAGCACAAGGTTCGGGCCCAACAAATCGCAAGATCCCCTCGGTATCAACCCGATGCGACAGTTTCCAAACGTAAGAGGGCCCAGGGCAAAACCTGGCGGCATTGCCACCCCCAGGTCCCCCGTCTCGTCTAACCCTGACACTGTTGACCAAGCGGATCTACCCCTTCGAATTTCACCGGACGGGGTTTGATCGAGGGACATTTTCACCTAGGTGTGATAGGCCAGCCCATAGCAACATCTTAGCACAAGGTCCGGGCCCAAGCCACCGCAAGATTCCTTCAGTGTCGACCCGATGTGACAGTTTCCGAACGTAAGAGGGTGCAGGGAAGGACCTGGAGGCTATGCCACCCCTGGTCCCCCGTCCCGTCTAACCCCTGACACTGTTGACCGAACGGATATACCCCTTTGACTTTCACCGGACGGGGTTTCACCGAGGGACATGTTCACCTGGCTGTGATAGGCCAGCCCATAGCAACATCTTAGCACAAGGTCCAGGACCAACAAACCGCAAGATCCCCTCGGTATTGACCCGATGTGATAGTTTCCAAACGTAAGAGGGCCCAAGGCAAAACCTGGCGGCATTGCCACCCCAGGTCCCTTGTCTCGTCTAACCTTGACATTGTTGACCGAACGGATCTACTCCTTTGACTTTCACCGGACGGGGTTTGACCGAGGCACATTTTCACCTAGCTGTGATAGGCCAGCCCATAGCAACATCTTAGCACAAGGTCCGGGCCAAAGCCACCGCAAGATTCCCTCGGTACCGACTCGATGCGAAAGTTTCCCAACGTAAGAGGGCCCAGGGCAAGACCTGGTGGCATTGACACCCAGCAGGTCCCCCATCCCATCTAACCCTGATACTGTTGACCGAACGGATCTACCCCTTTGACTTTCACCGGACGAGGTTTGACCGAGAGACATTTTCACCTGGCTGTGATAGGCCAGCCCATAGCAACATCTTAGCTCAAGGTCGGGCCCAACCCACCACACGATTCCTTCGGTGTCGACCCGATGCGAAAGTTTTCGAACGTAAGAGGGTGCCTCGAAAGACCTAGCAGCATTAACACCCACCAGGTCCCCCGTCCCGTCTAACCCGTGACACTGTTGACCGAACGGATCTACCCCTTCGACTTTCACAGGACGGGGTTGAACGAGGGACATTTTCACCTGGCTGTGATAGGCCAGCCCATAGCAACATCTTAGCACAAGGTCCGGGCCCAACCCACCACAAGATTCCTTCGGTGTCAACCCGATGCGAAAGTTTCCAAACGTGAGAGGGACCAGGGCAAAACCTGGCGGCACTGCCACCCCTAGGTCCCCCATCCCATCTAACCCTGACACTGTTGATCGAACGGATCTACCCCTTTGACTTTCACCGGACTTGGTTTGACTGAGGGACATTTTCACCTGGCTGTGATAGGCCACTCCGTAGCAACATCTTAGCACAAGGTCCGGGCCCAAGCCATCGCAAGATTCCCTCGGTAACGATGCGATGCGAAAGTTTCCCAACGTAAGAGGGCCCAGGGCAAGACCTGGCGGCATTGACACCTACCAGGTCCCCCGTCCCGTCTAACCCTGACACTGTTGACCAAAAGGATCTACCCCTTTGACTTTCACTGAATGGGTTTGACCGAGGTACATTTCACCTGGCATTGATAGGTCAGCCCATAGCAACATCTTAGCACAAGGTCTGGGCCGAACAAACCCAAAGATCCCCTCGGTATCGACCCGATGCGACAGTTTCCAAACGTAAGAAGGCCCAGGGCAAATCCTGGTGGCATTGCCACCCCCAGGTCCCCCGTCTCGTCTATCCCTAACACTGTTGACCGAACAGATCTACCCCTTTGACTTTCATCGGACAGGGTTTGACCGAGGGATATTTTCACCTAGCTGTGATAGGCCAGCCCATAACAACAACTTAGCACAAGGTCTGGGACCAAGCCACCGCAAGATTCCTTCAGTGTCGACCCGATGCGACAGTTTTCGAACGTAAGAGGGTGCTGCGAAAGACCTGGCGGCATTGCCACCCCTAGGTCCCCCGTCCCATCTCATCCCTGACACTGTTGACCGAACGGATCTACCCCTTTGACTTTCTGCGGATGGGGTTTGACCGAGGGACATTTTCACCTGGCTGTGATAGGCCAGCCAATAGCAACATCTTAGCACAATGTCGGGCCCAACCCACCACAAGATTCCTTCGGTGTCGAGCCGATGCGACAGTTTCCGAACGTAAGAGGGTGCAGGGAAAGACCTGGCGGCATTGCCACCCCTAGGTCCCCCATCCGGTGTAACCCCTGACATTGTTGACGGAACGGATCTACCCCTTTGACTTTCATCGGACGGGGTTTAAACCGAGGGACATTTTCACCTGGCTGTGATAGGCGAGCCTACAGCAACATCTTAGCACAAGGTCCGGGCCCAAGCCACCCCAAGATTCCCTCGGTACCGACTCGATGTGAAAGTTTCCCAACGTAAGAGGGCCTAGGGCAAGACCTGGCGGCATTGACACCCACCAGGTCCCCCATCCCGTCTAACCCTGACATTGTTGACCGAACGGATCTACCCCTTTGACTTTCACTGGACGGGGTTTGACCGAGGGACATTTTCGCTGGTTGTGATAGGCCAGCCCATAGGAACATCTTAGCACAAGGTCAGGCCCTACCCACCACAAGATTCCTTTGGTGTCGACCCGATGCGACAGTTTCCGAACGTAAGAGGGTGCAGGGAAAGACCTGGCGGCATTGCCACCCCTAGGTCCCCCGTCCCGTCTAACCCCTGACACTGTTGACCGAATGGATCTAGCCCTTTGACTTTCACCGGACGGGGTTTGACCGAGGGACATTTTCACCTGGCTCTGACAGGCCAGCCCATAGCAACATCTTAGCACAAGGTCCGGGCACAACAAACCGCAAGATCCCCTCGATATCGACCCGACGCGACAATTTCCAAACGTAAGAGGGCCCAGGGCAAAACCTGGCGGATTGCCACCCTCAGGTCCCCCGTCTCGTCTAACCCTGACACTGTTGAACGAACGGTTTTACCCCTTTGACTTTCACTGGACGGGGTTTGACCGAGGGACATTTTCACCTCGCTGTGATAGGCGAGCCCATAGCAACATCTTAGCACAAGGTAGGGCCCAACCCACCACAAGATTCCTTCGGTGTCGAGCTGATGCGAAAGTTTCTGAACATAAGAGGGTGCAGGGAATGACCAGGCGGCATTGCCACCCCTAGGTCACCCGTCCAGTCTAACCCCTGACACTATTGACCGAACGGATCTACCCCTTTGACTTTCACCGGACGAGGTTTGACCGAGAGACATTTTCACCTAGTTGTCATAGGCCAGCCCATAGCAACATCTTAGCACAAGGTCCGGGCCAAACAAACCGCAAGATCCCCTCGGTATCGACCCGATGCGACAGTTTCCAAATATAAGAGGGCCCAGGGCAAAACCTGGCGGCATTCCCACCCTCAGGTCCCCCGTCTCGTCTAAGCCTGACACTGTTGACCAGACGGATCTACCCCTTTGACTTTCACACCGGACGGGGTTTGACCGAGGGACGTTTTCACCTGGCTGTGATAGGCTAGCCCATAGCAACATCTTAGCACAAGGTCCGGGCCCAACAAACCGCAAGATCCCCTCGGTATCGACCCGACGCGACAGTTTCCAAACGTAAGAGGGCCGAGGGAAAAACCTGGCGACATTGCCACCCCCAGGTCGCCCGTCTCGTCTAACCCTGACACTGTTGACCGAACGGATCTACCCCTTTGACTTTCACCGGACGGGGTTTGACCGAGGGAAATTTTCACCTAGCTGTGATAGGCCAGCCCATAGCAACATCTTAGCAAAAGGTCCGGGCCCAAGCCACCGCAAGATTCCCTCCATACCGACTCGATGCAAAAGTTTTCCAACGTAAGAGGGTCCAGGGAAAGACCTGGCGGCATTGCCACCCCTCAGGTCCCCCGTCTCGTCTAACCCTGACACTGTTGACCGAACGGATCTACCGCTTTGACTCTCACCGTACGGGGTTTCACCGAGGGACATTTTCACCTAGCTGTGATAGGCCAGCCTATAGCAACATCTTAGCACAAGGTCCGAGCCCAAGCCACCGCAAGATTCCCTCCGTACCGACTCAATGCGAAAGTTTCCCAACGTAAGAGGGCCCAAGGCAAGACCTGGTGGCGTTGATACCCACCAGGTCCCCCGTCTCGTCTACCCCTAACACTGTTGACCGAACGGATCTACCCCTTTGACTTTCACCGGACAGGGTTTGACCGAGGGACATTTTCACCTCGCTGTGATAGGCCAGCCCATAGCAACATCTTAGCACAAGGTCGGGCCCAACCCACCACAAGATTCCTTCGGTGTCGACCCGATGCGACAGTTTGCGAACGTAAGAGGGTCCAGGGAAAGACCTGGCGGCATTGCCACCCCTAGGTCCCCCGTCCTGTCTAACCCCTGACACTTTTGACTGAACAGATCTACCCCTTTGACTTTCGCCAAAATGGGTTTGACCGAGGGACATTTTCACCTGATTGTGATAGGCCAGCCCATAGCAACATGTTAGCACATGGTCCGAGCCCAACAAACCGCAAGATCCCTTCTGTATCGACCCGATGCGACAGTTTCCAAATGTAAGAGGGCCCAGGGCAAAACCAGGCTGCATTGCCATCCTCAGGTCCCCCTCTCATCTAACCCTGACACTGTTGACCGAACGGATCTACCCCTTTGACTTTCACCGGACGGGGTTTGACCGAGGGACATTTTCACCTCGCTGTGATAGGCTTGCCCATAGCAACATCTTAGCACAAGGTCCGGGCCCAACAAACCGCAAGATCCCCTCGGTATCGACCTCATGCGATAGTTCCCAAACGCAAGAGGGCCCAGGGAAAAACCTTGCGGCATTGCCACCGCCAGGTCCCCCGTGTCGTCTAACCCTGACACTGTTGACCGAATGGATCTACCCCTTTGACTTTCACCAGACGGGGTTTGACCGAGGGACATTTTCACCTAGCTATGATAGGCCAGCCCATAGCAACATCTTAGCACAAGGTCCGGGCCCAAGCCACCGCAAGATTCCCTCGGTACCGACTCGATGCGAAAGTTTCCCAACGTAAGAGGGCCCAGGGCAAGACCTGGTGGCATTGACACCCACCAGGTCCCCCGTCTTGTCTAACCCTGATACTGTTGACCGAACGGATCTACCCCTTTGACTTTCACCGGACGGGGTTTGACCGAGGGACATTTTCACCTGGCTATGATAGGCCAGCCCATGGCAACATCTTAGATCAAGGTCGGGCCCAACCCACCAAAAGAATCCTTCGGTGTCGACCCGATGCGAAAGTTTTCGAACATAAGAGAGTGCCGTGAAAGACCTAGCAGCATTAACACCCACCAGGTCCCCCGTCCCGTCTAACCCGTGACACTGTTGACCGAACGGATCTACCCCTTCGACTTTCACAGGACGGGGTTCGAACGAGGGACATTTTCACCTGGCTGTGATAGGCCAGCCCATAGCAACATCTTAGCACAAGCTCCAGGCCCAACCCACCACAAGATTCCTTCGGTGTCAACCCAATGCGACAGTTTCCAAACGTAAGAGGGACCAGGGCAAAACCTGGCGGAATTGCCACCCCTAGGTCCCCCGTCCCATCTAACCCTAACACTGTTGACCAAACGGATCACCCTTTTGACTTTCACCGGACGTGGTCTGACTGAGAGACATTTTCACCTGGCTGTGATAGGCCACTCCATAGCAACATCTTAGCACAAGGTCCGGGCCAAACAAACCGCAAAATTCCCTCGGTACCGACTCGATGCGAAATATTCCCGCTGTAAGAGGGCCCAGGGCAAGACCTGGCAGCATTGACACCCACCAGGTCCCCCGTCTCGTCTAACCCTCACACTATTGACCGAACGGATCTACCCTTCGACTTTCACAGGACGGGGTTTGAACGAGGGACATTTTCACGTGGCTATGATAGGCCAGCCCATAGCAACATATTAGCACAAGGTCGGGCCCAACCCACCACAAGATTCCTTTGGTGTCGACACGATGCGACAGTTCCGAACGTAATAGGGTGTAGTGAAAGACCTGGCGGCATTGCCACCCTAGGTCCCCCGTCCCGTCTAACCCCTGACACTGGTGACCGAGCGGATCTACCCCTTTGAGTTTCACCGGAAGGGGTTTGACCGAGGGACATTTTCACCTGGTTGTGATAGGCCAGCCAATAGCAATATCTTAGCACAAGGTCCGGGCCCAAGCGACCATAAGATTCCCTCGGTACCGACTTGATGCGAAAGTTTCCCAACGTAAGAGGCCCCAAGGCAAGACCTAGCGGCATTGACACCCACCAGGTCCCCCGTCCCGTCTAACCCTGACGCTATTGACTTAACGGATCTACCCCTTCGACTTTCATAGGACGGGGTTTGAACGAGGGACATTTTCACCTGGCTGTGATAGGCTACCCCATAGCAACATCTTAGCACAAGGTCGGGCCCAACCCACCACAAGATTCCTTGAGTGTCGACCAATTGCGATAGTTTCCGAACGTAAGAGGGTGCAGGGAAAGACCTGGCGGCATTGACACCCCTAGGTCCCCCGTCTCATCTAACCCCTGACACTATTGGCCGAACGGATCTACCCCTTTGACTTTCACCGGACGGGGTTTGACCGATGGACATTTTCACCTGGCTGTGATAGGCCAGCCCACAACAACAACAAGGTCCGGGCCCAACAAACCGCAAGATCCCCACGGTATCGACCCGATGGGACAGTTTCCAAACGTAAGAGGGCCCAGGGCAAAACCTGGCGGCATTGCTACCCCGAGGTCCCCCGTCGCGTCTAACCTTGACACTATTGACCGAACGGATCTACCCCGTTGACTTTCACTGGACGGGGTTTCACCGAGGGACATTTTCACCTAGCTGTGATAGGCTAGCCCATAGCAACATTTTAGCACAAGGTCCGGGCCTAGGCCACCACAAGATTCCTTCAGTGTCGACCCGATGCGACAGTTTCTGAACGTAAGAGGGTGCAGGGAAAGACCTGGCAGCATTGCCACCCTTAGGTCCCCCGTCCCGTGTAACCCTGCTAATGTTGACCGAACGGATCTACCCCTTTGACTTTCACCGGACGGGGTTTGACCGAGGGGCATTTTCACCTAGCTGTGATAGGCCAGCCCATAGCAACATCTTAGCACAAGGTCCGGGCCGAACAAACCGCAAGATCCCCTCGGTATCGACCCGATGCGACAGTTTCCAAACATAAGAGGGCCCAGGGCAAAACTTGGCGGCATTGCCACCCCCAGGTCCCCCGTCGCGTCTAACCCTGACACTGTTGACCGAACGGATCTAGCCCTTTGACTTTCACCGGACGGGGTTTGACCGAGGGACATTTTCACATGGCTGTGATAGGCCAGCCCATAGCAACATCTTAGCACAAGGTCCGGGCCCAAGCCACCGCAAGATTCCTTCAGTGTCGACCCGATGCGACAGTTTCCGAACGTAAGAGGGTGCAGGGAAAGACCTGGCGGCATTGCCACCCATAGGTCCCCCGTCCCATCTAACCCCTGACACTGTTGACCGAACGGATCTACCCCTTTGACTTTCACCGGACGGGGTGTGATCGAGGGATATTTTCACCTGGCTGTGATAGGCCAGCCCATAGCAACATTTTAGCACAAGGTCCGGGCCTAGGCCACCACAAGATTCCTTCAGTGTCGACCCGATGCGACAGTTTCTGAACGTAAGAGGGTGCAGGGAAAGACCTGGCAGCATTGCCACCCTTAGGTCCCCCGTCCCGTGTAACCCTGCTAATGTTGACCGAACGGATCTACCCCTTTGACTTTCACCGGACGGGGTTTGACCGAGGGGCATTTTCACCTAGCTGTGATAGGCCAGCCCATAGCAACATCTTAGCACAAGGTCCGGGCCGAACAAACCGCAAGATCCCCTCGGTATCGACCCGATGCGACAGTTTCCAAACATAAGAGGGCCCAGGGCAAAACCTGGCGGCATTGCCACCCCCAGGTCCCCCGTCGCGTCTAACCCTGACACTGTTGACCGAACGGATCTAGCCCTTTGACTTTCACCGGACGGGGTTTGACCGAGGGACATTTTCACATGGCTGTGATAGGCCAGCCCATAGCAACATCTTAGCACAAGGTCCGGGCCCAAGCCACCGCAAGATTCCTTCAGTGTCGACCCGATGCGACAGTTTCCGAACGTAAGAGGGTGCAGGGAAAGACCTGGCGGCATTGCCACCCCTAGGTCCCCCGTCCCATCTAACCCCTGACACTGTTGACCGAACGGATCTACCCCTTTGACTTTCACCGGACGGGGTGTGATCGAGGGATATTTTCACCTGGCTGTGATAGGCCAGCCCATAGCAACATCTTAGCACAAGGTCCGGGCCCAACAAACCGCAAGATCCCCTCGGTATAGACCCGATGCGACAGTTTCCACACGTAAAAGGGCCCAGGGCAAAACCTGGCGGCATTGCCACCCCCAGGTCCCCTGCCTCGTCTAGCCCTGACACTGTTGACCGAACGGATCTACCCCTTTGACTTTCACCGGACGGGATTTGACCGAGGGACATTTTCACCTAGCTGTGATAGGCCAGCCCATAGCAACATCTTAGCACAAGGTCTGGGCCCAAGCCACCGCAAGATTCCTTCAGTGTCGACCCGATGCGATAGTTTCCGAACATAAGAGGGTGCAGGGAAAGACCTGGCGGCATTAACACCCACCAGGTCCCCCGTCCCGTCTAACCCCTGACACTTTTGACCAAACGGATCTACCCCTTCGACTTTCACCGGACGGGGTTTGAGCGATGGACATTTTCACCTGGCTGTGATAGGCCAGCCCATAGCAACATCTTAGCACAAGGTCAGGCCCAACCCACCACAAGGTTCCTTCGGTGTCGACCCGATGCAAAAATTTCCGAACGTAAGAGGGTGCAGGGAAAGACCTGACGGCATTAAAACCCACCAGGTCCCCCGTCCTGTCTAACCCCTGACACTTCTGACCGAATGGATCTATCCCTTCGACTTTCACAGGACGGGGTTTGAACGAGGGACATTTTCACCTGCCTGTGATAGGCCAGCCCATAGCAACATCTTAGCACAAGGTCCGGGCCCAAGCCACCGCAAGATTCCCTCGGTACCGACTCGATGCGAAAGTTTCCCAACGTAGGAGGGCACAGGGCAAGATCTGGCGGCATTGACACCCACCAGGTCGCCCGTCCCGTCTAACCCTGATACTGTTGACCGAACGGATCTACCCCTTTGACTTTCACCAGACGGGGTTTGACCGAGGGACGTTTTCACCTGGCTATCATAGGCCAGCCCATAGCAACATCTTAGCACAAGGTCGGGCCCAACCCACCACAAGATTCCTTCGGTGTCGACGCGATGTGAAAGTTTCCGAACGTAAGAGGGTGCAGGGAAAGACCTGGTGGCATTAACTCCCACCAGGTCCCCCGTCAAGTCTAACCCCTGACACTTTTGACCGAACGGATCTACCCCTTCCACTTTCACAGGACGGGGTTTGAACGAGGGACATTTTCACCTGGCTGTGATAGGCCAGCCCATAGCAACATCTTAGCACATGGTCCGGGCCCAAGCCACCACAAGATTCCCTCGGTACCGACTCGATGCGAAAGTTTCCCAACGTTAGAGGACCCAGGGCAGGACCTGGCGGCATTGACACCCACCAGGTCCCCTGTCCCGTCTAACCCTGACACTGCTGACCGAACGGATCTACCCCTTTGACTTCCACCGGACGGGGTTTGACCGAGGGACATTTTCACCTAGTTGTGACAGGCTAGCCCATAGCAACATCTTAGCACAAGGTAGGGCCCAACCCACCACAAGATTCCTTCGGTGTCGAGCCGATGCGACAGTTTCCGAATGAAAAAGGGTGCATGGAAAGCCCAGGCGGCATTGCCTCCCCTGGGTCCCCCGTCCCGTCTAACCCCTAACACTGTTGACCGAACAGATCTACCCCTTTGGCTTTCACAGGACGGGGTTTGAACGAGGGACATTTTCACCTGGTTGTGATAGGCCAACCCATAGCAACATCTAAGCACAAGGTCCAGGCCCAAGCCACCGCAAGATTCCCTCGGTACCGACTCGATGCAAAAGTTTCCCAACGTAAGAGGGCCCAGGGCAAGACCTGGCAGCATTGACACCCACCATTTCCCTCGTCCCATCTAACCCTAACACTGTTGACCAAACGGATCTACCCCTTCAACTTTCACAGGACGGGGTTTGAACGAGGGACATTTTCACCTAGCTGTGATAGGCCAGCCAATAGCAACATCTTAGCAAAAGGTCGGGCCCAACCCACCAAAAGATTCCTTCAGTGTCGACCTGATGCGACAATTTTCGAACGTAAGAGGGTGCAGGGAAAGACCTGGCGGCATTGCCACCCCTAGGTCCCCCGTCCCATCTAACCCCTGACACTGTTGACCGAACGGATCTACCCCTTTGACTTTCACCGGACGGGGTTTAACCGAGGGACATTTTCACCTGGCTGTGATAGGCCGGCCAATAGGAACATCTTAGGACAAGGTCCGGGCCAAAGCCACCGCAAAATTCCCTCGGTACCGACTCGATGCGGAAGTTTCCCAACGTAAGAGGGCCCAAGGCAAGACCTGGCGGCATGGACACCCACCAGGTCCCTCGTCCCGTCTAACCCTGATACTGTTGACCAAAAGGATCTACCCTTCGACTTTCATAGGACGGGGTTTGAACGAGGGACATTTTCACCTTGGTGTGATAGGCCAGCCCATAGTAACATCTTAGCACAAGGTCGGGCCCAACCCACGACAAGATTCCATCGGTGTTGACCCGATGCGGCAGTTTCCTAATGTAAGAGGACGTAGGGAAAGACCTGTTGGCATTTCCACCCCTAGGTCCCCCGTCCCGTCTAACTCCTGACACTGCTTACCGAACGGATCTACCCCTTTGACTTTCACTGGAATGGGTTTGACCGAGGGACATTTTCACCTGGCTATGATAGGCTAGCCCATATCAACATCTTAGCACAAGGTCTGGGCCGAACAAACCGCAAGGTCCCCTCGGTATCGACCCGATGCGACAGTTTCCAAATGTAAGAGGGCCAGGGCAAAACATGGCGACATTGCCTCCCCCAGGTCCCCGGTCTCGTCTAACCCTGACACTGTTGACCTAACGGATCTACCCCTTTGACTTTCACCGGACGGGGTTTGACTGAGGGACATTTTCACCTAGCTCTGATAGGCCAGCCCATAGCAACATCTTAGCACAAGGTCCGGGCCCAAGCCACCGCAAGATTCCTTCAGTGTCGACCCGATGCGACAGTTTTCGAACGTAAGAGGGTGCTGGGGAAGACCTTGCGGCATTGCCACCCCTAGGTCCCCTGTCCCGTCTCATCCCTGACACTGTTGACCGAACAGATCTACCCCTTTGACTTTCACCGGAAGGGGTTTGACCGAGGGACATTTTCACCTAGCTGTGATAGGCCAGCCCATAGCAACATCTTAGCACAAGGTCGGGCCCAACCCACCACAAGATTCCTTCGGTGTCGAGCCGATGCGACAGTTTCCGAACGTAAGAGGGTGCAGGGAAAGACCTGGCGGCATTGCCACCCCTTGGTCCCCCGTCCCGTCTAACCCCTGATATTGTTGACGGAACGGATCTACCCCTTTGACTTTAATCGGACGTGGTTTGACCGAGGGACATTTTCAACTAGCTGTGATAGGCCAGCCCATAGCAACATCTTAGCACAAGGTGCGGGCCCAAGCCACCCCAAGATTCCCTCGGTACCGACTCGATGTGAAAGTTTCCCAACGTAAGAGGGCCCAGGGCAAGACCTGGCGGCATTGACACCCACCAGGGCCCCCGTCCCGTCTAACGCAGACACTGCTGACCGAACGGATCTACCCCTTTGACTTTCACCGAACGGGGTTTGACCGAGGGACATTTTCACATGGCTGTGATAGGAGAGCCCATAGCAACATCTTAGCAAAAGGTCGGGCCCTACCCACCACAAGATTCCTTCGGTTTCGACCCGATGCAACAGTTGCCGAACGTAAGAGGGTGCAGGGAAAGACCTGGCGGCATTGCCACCCCTAGGTCCCCCGTCCCGTCTAACCCCTGACACTGTTGACCGAATGGATCTAGCCCTTTGACTTTCACCGGATGGGGTTTGACCGAGGGACATTTTCACCTGGCTGTGATAGGCCAGCCCATAGCAATATCTTAGCACAAGTTTCGGGTACAACAAACCGCAAGATCCCCTCGATATCGACCCGATGCGACAGTTTCCAAACGTAAGAGGGCCCAGGGCAAAACCGGGCGGCATTGCCACCCTCAGGTCCCCCGTCTCGTCTAACCCTGACACTTTTGAACGAACGGATCTACCCCTTTGAGTTTCACTGGACTGGGTTTGACCGAGGGACATTTTCACCTGGTTGTGATAGGCGAGCCCATAGCAACATCTTAGCACAAGGTAGGGCCCAACCCACCACAAGATTCCTTCGGTGTCGACCTAATGCGACAGTTTCTGAACGTAAGAGGGTGGAATGACCTGGCGGCATTGCCACCCCTAGGTCACCCGTCCCGTCTAACCCCTGACACTATTGACCGAATGGATCTACCCCTTTGACTTTCACCGGACGAGGTTTGACCGAGGGACATTTGCACCTGGCTGTGATAGGCCAGCCCATAGGAACATCTTAGCACAAGGTCCGGGCCCAACAAACTTCAAGATCCCCTCGGTATCGACCTGATGCGACAGTTTCCAAATGTAAGAGGGCCTAGGGCAAAACCTGGCGGCATTCCCACCCTTAGGTCCCCCGTCTCGTCTAACCCTGACACTGTTGACCAAACGGATCGACCCCTTTGACTTTCACCGGACGGGGTTTGACCGAGGGACCTTTTCACCTGGCTGTGATAGGCTAGCCCATAGCAACATCTTAGCACAAGGTCCGGGCCCAACAAACCGCAAGATCCCCTCGGTATCGACCCGATGCGATAGTTTCCAAACATAAGAGCGCCTAGGGAAAAACTTGGCGGCATTGCCACCCCCAGGTCCCCCGTCTCGTCTAACCCTGACACTGTTGACCGAACGTATCTACCCCTTTGACTTTCACCGGACGGGGTTTGACCGAGGGAAATTTTCACCTAGCTGTGATAGGCCAGCCCATTGCAACATCTTAGCAAAAGGTCCGGGCCCAAGCCACCGCAAGATTCCCTCGGTACCGACTCGATGCCAAAGTTTCCCAACGTAAGAGGGCCCAGGGCAAGACCTGGTGGCATTTCCATCCCTCACGTCCCTTGTCTCGTCTAACCCTGACACTGTTGACCGGACGGATCTATCCCTTTGACTTTCACCGGACGGGGTTTGACCGAGGGACATTTTCACCTAGCTGTGATAGGCCAGCCCATAGCAACATCTTAACACAAGGTCCGGGCCCAAGCCATCGCAAGATTCCCTCCGTACCGACTCAATGCGAAAGTTTCCCAACGTAAGAGGGCACAAGGCAAGGCCTGGCGGCGTTGATACCCACCAAGTCCCCCGTCTCGTCTAACCCTGACACTGTTGACCGAACAGATCTACCCTTTGTCTTTCACCGGATGGGGTTTGACCGAGGGACATTTTCACCTGGCTGTGATAGCCCAGCCCATAGCAACATCTTAGCACAAGGTCGGGCCCAAGCCACCACAAGATTCCTTCGGTGTCGATCCAATGCAAAAGTTTCCGAAGGTAAGAGGGTGCAGGGAAAGACCTGGCGGCATTAACACCCACCAGGTCCCCCGTCCCGTCTTACCCCTGACACTTTTGGCCAAACGGATCTAGCCCTTCAACATTCACCGGACGGGGTTTGACTGATGGACATTTTCACCTGGCTGTGATAGGCCAGCCCATAGCAACATCTTAGCACAAGGTCCGGGCCCAAGCCACCGCAAGATTCCTTCAGTGTCGACCCGATGCGACAGTTTCCGAACGTAAGAGGATGCAGGTAAAGACCTAGCAGCATTGCCAACCCTAGGTCCCCCATTCGGTCTAACCCCTGACACTGTTGACTGAACGGATCTACCCCTTTGACTTTCACCAGACGGGGTTTGACCGAGGGACATTTTCACCTGGCTGTGATAGGCCAGCCCATAGCAACATCTTAGCACAAGGTCCAAGCCCAAAAAACCGCAAGATCCCCTCGGTATCGACCTGATGTGACAGTTTCAAAACTTGAGAGGGCGCAGGGCAAAACCTAGCGGCATTGCCACACCAAGGTCCCCCGTCTCGTCTAACCCTGAAACTGTTGACCGAACGGATCTACCCCTTTGACTTTCACCGGACGGGGTTTGACTGAGGGACATTTTCACCTAGCTCTGATAGGCCAGCCCATAGCAACATCTTAGCACAAGGTCCGGGCCCAAGCCACCGCAAGATTCCTTCAGTGTCGACCCGATGCGACAGTTTTCGAACGGAAGAGGGTGCTGGGGAAGACCTTGCGGCATTGCCACCCCTAGGTCCCCTGTCCCGTCTCATCCCTGACACTGTTGACCGAACAGATCTACCCCTTTGACTTTCACCGGAAGGGGTTTGACCGAGGGACATTTTCACCTAGCTGTGATAGGCCAGCCCATAGCAACATCTTAGCACAAGGTGCGGGCCCAAGCCACCCCAAGATTCCCTCGGTACCGACTCGATGTGAAAGTTTCCCAACGTAAGAGGGCCCAGGGCAAGACCTGGCGGCATTGACACCCACCAGGGCCCCCGTCCCGTCTAACGCAGACACTGCTGACCGAACGGATCTACCCCTTTGACTTTCACCGAACGGGGTTTGACCGAGGGACATTTTCACATGGCTGTGATAGGAGAGCCCATAGCAACATCTTAGCAAAAGGTCGGGCCCTACCCACCACAAGATTCCTTCGGTTTCGACCCGATGCAACAGTTGCCGAACGTAAGAGGGTGCAGGGAAAGACCTGGCGGCATTGCCACCCCTAGGTCCCCCGTCCCGTCTAACCCCTGACACTGTTGACCGAATGGATCTAGCCCTTTGACTTTCACCGGATGGGGTTTGACCGAGGGACATTTTCACCTGGCTGTGATAGGCCAGCCCATAGCAATATCTTAGCACAAGTTTCGGGTACAACAAACCGCAAGATCCCCTCGATATCGACCCGATGCGACAGTTTCCAAACGTAAGAGGGCCCAGGGCAAAACCGGGCGGCATTGCCACCCTCAGGTCCCCCGTCTCGTCTAACCCTGACACTTTTGAACGAACGGATCTACCCCTTTGAGTTTCACTGGACTGGGTTTGACCGAGGGACATTTTCACCTGGTTGTGATAGGCGAGCCCATAGCAACATCTTAGCACAAGGTAGGGCCAACCCACCACAAGATTCCTTCGGTGTCGACCTAATGCGACAGTTTCTGAACGTAAGAGGGTGGAATGACCTGGCGGCATTGCCACCCCTAGGTCACCCGTCCCGTCTAACCCCTGACACTATTGACCGAATGGATCTACCCCTTTGACTTTCACCGGACGAGGTTTGACCGAGGGACATTTGCACCTGGCTGTGATAGGCCAGCCCATAGGAACATCTTAGCACAAGGTCCGGGCCCAACAAACTTCAAGATCCCCTCGGTATCGACCTGATGCGACAGTTTCCAAATGTAAGAGGGCCTAGGGCAAAACCTGGCGGCATTCCCACCCTTAGGTCCCCCGTCTCGTCTAACCCTGACACTATTGACCAAACGGATCGACCCCTTTGACTTTCACCGGACGGGGTTTGACCGAGGGACCTTTTCACCTTGCTGTGATAGGCTAGCCCATAGCAACATCTTAGCACAAGGTCCGGGCCCAACAAACCGCAAGATCCCCTCGGTATCGACCCGATGCGACAGTTTCCAAACATAAGAGCGCCCAGGGAAAAACTTGGCGGCATTGCCACCCCCAGGTCCCCCGTCTCGTCTAACCCTGACACTGTTGACCGAACGTATCTACCCCTTTGACTTTCACCGGACGGGGTTTGACCGAGGGAAATTTTCACCTAGCTGTGATAGGCCAGCCCATTGCAACATCTTAGCAAAAGGTCCGGGCCCAAGCCAACGCAAGATTCCCTCGGTACCGACTCGATGCGAAAGTTTCCCAACGTAAGAGGGCCCAGGGCAAGACCTGGCGGCATTTCCATCCCTCACGTCCCTTGTCTCGTCTAACCCTGACACTGTTGACCGGACGGATCTATCCCTTTGACTTTCACCGGACGGGGTTTGACCGAGGGACATTTTCACCTAGCTGTGATAGGCCCAGCCCATAGCAACATCTTAACACAAGGTCCGGGCCCAAGCCATCGCAAGATTCCCTCCGTACCGACTCAATGCGAAAGTTTCCCAACGTAAGAGGGCACAAGGCAAGGCCTGGCGGCGTTGATACCCACCAAATCCCCCGTCTCGTCTAACCCTGACACTGTTGACCGAACAGATCTACCCTTTGTCTTTCACCGGATGGGGTTTGACCGAGGGACATTTTCACCTGGCTGTGATAGCCCAGCCCATAGCAACATCTTAGCACAAGGTCGGGCCCAAGCCACCACAAGATTCCTTCGGTGTCGATCCAATGCAAAAGTTTCCGAAGGTAAGAGGGTGCAGGGAAAGACCTGGCGGCATTAACACCCACCAGGTCCCCCGTCCCGTCTTACCCCTGACACTTTTGGCCAAACGGATCTACCCCTTCAACATTCACCGGACGGGGTTTGACTGATGGACATTTTCACCTGGCTGTGATAGGCCAGCCCATAGCAACATCTTAGCACAAGGTCCGGGCCCAAGCCACCGCAAGATTCCTTCAGTGTCGACCCGATGCGACAGTTTCCGAACGTAAGAGGATGCAGGTAAAGACCTAGCAGCATTGCCAACCCTAGGTCCCCCATTCGGTCTAACCCCTGAAACTGTTGACTGAACGGATCTACCCCTTTGACTTTCACCAGACGGGGTTTGACCGAGGGACATTTTCACCTGGCTGTGATAGGCCAGCCCATAGCAACATCTTAGCACAAGGTCCAAGCCCAAAAAACCGCAAGATCCCCTCGGTATCGACCTGATGTGACAGTTTCAAAACTTGAGAGGGCGCATTGCCACACCAAGGTCCCCCGTCTCGTCTAACCCTGAAACTGTTGACCGAACGGATCTACCCCTTTGACTTTCACCGGACGGGGTTTGACCGAGGGATATTTTTCACCTAGCTGTGATAAGCCAGCCCATACCAACATCTTAGCACAAGGTCGGGCCAAATCCACCACCAGATTCCTTCGGTGTCGACTCAATGCGAAAGTTTCCGAACGTAAGAGGGTGCAGGGAAACACCTGGCGGCATTGCCACCCCTAGGTCCCCCGTCCCATCTAACCCCTAACACTGTTGCTCGAACGGATCTACCCCTTTGACTTTCACAAGACGGGGTTTGACCGAGGGATATTTTCGCCTCGCTGTGATAGGCCAGCGAATAGCAACATCTTAGCACAAGGTTCGGGCCCAAGCCACCGCGAAATTCCTCGGTACCGACTCGATGCAAAAGATTCCCAACGTAAGAGGGCCCAGGGCAAGACCTGGCGGCATTGACACCCACCAGGTCCCCCGTCCCGTCTAACGCTGGACACTATTGGCAGAACGGATCTACCCCTTTGACTTTTATCGGACGGGTTTGACCGAGGGCATTTTCACCTGGCTGTGATAGGCAAGCCCATAACAACATCTAGCACAAGGTTCAGGCCCAACAAATCCAAGATCCCCTCAGTATCAACCCGATGCGACAGTTCCCAAACGTAAGAGGGCCCAGGGCAAACCTGGCGGCATTGCCACCCCCAGGTCCCCCGTCTCGTCTAACCCTCACACTAGTTGAATGAGCGGATCTACCCCTTTGACTTTTCACCGGACGGGGTTTGACCGAGGGACATTTTCACCAAGGTGTGATAGGCCAGCCCATAGCAACATCTTAGCACAAGGTCCCGGGCCCAAGCCACCGCAAGATTCCTTAAGTATCGACCCGATGCGACAGTTTCCGAACGTAAGAGGGTGCAGGGAAAGACCTGGCGGCTATGCCACCCCTGGTCCCCCGTCGCATCTAACCCCTGACACTGTTGACCGAACGGGTCTACCCCTTTGACTTTCACCGGACGGGGTTTGACCGAGGGACATTTTCACCTGGCTGTGATAGGCCAGCCCATAGCAACATCTTAGCACAAGGTCCAGGACCAACAAACCGCAAGATCCCCTCGGTATCGACCCGATGTGACAGTTTCCAAATGTAAGAGGGCCCAGGGCAAAACCTGGCGGCATTGCCACCCCCAGGTCCCCTGTCTCGTCTATACTTGATATTGTTGACCGAACGGATCTACCCCTTTGACTTTCACCGGACGGGGTTTTATCGAGGGACATTTTCACCTAGCTGTGATAGGCCAGCCCATAGCAACATCTTACCATAAGGTCCGGGCCCAAGCCACCGCAAGATTCCCTCGGTACCGACTCGATGCGAAAGTTTCCCAACGTAAGAGGGACCAAGGCAAGACCTGGCGGCATTGACACCCACCAGGTCCCCCGTCCTGTCTAACCCTGATACTGTTAACCGATCGGATCTACCCCTTTCACTTTCACCGGACGGGGTTTGACCGCGGGACATTTTCACCTGGCTGTGATAGGCCAGCCCATAGGAACATCTTAGCTCAGGTCGGGCCCAACCCACCACAAGATTCCTTCGGTGTCGACCCGATGCGAAAGTTTTCGAACGTAAGAGGGTGCCGCGAAAGACCTAGCGGCATTAACACCCACCAGGTCCCCGTCCCGTCTAACCCGTGACACTGTTGACCGAACGGATCTACCCCTTCGATGACGAGGTTTGAACGAGGGACATTTTCACCTGGCTATGATAGGCCAGCCCATAGCAAGATCTTAGCAAAAGGTCCGGGCCCAACCCACCACAAGATTCCTTCGGTGTCAACACGATGCGACAGTTTCCAAACGTAAGAGGGACCAGGGCAAAACCTGGCGGCATTACCACCCCTAGGTCCCCTGTCCCGTCTAACCCTGACACTGTTGACCGAACGGATCTACCCCTTTGACTTTGACCGGACGTGGTTTGACTGAGGGACATTTTCACCTGGCTGTGATACGCCACTCCATAGCAACATCTTACAACAAGGTCCGGGCCCAAGCCATCGCAAGATTCCCTCGGTAACGATGCGATGCGAAAGTTTCCGAACGTAAGAGGGCCCAGGGCAAGACCTGGCGGCATTGACACCCACCAGGTCCCCCGTCCAGTCTAATCCTGACACTGTTAACCGAACGGATCTACCCCTTCGACTTTCACAGGACGGGGTTTGAATGAGGGACATTTTCACCTGGTGTGATAGGCTAGCCCATAGCAACATCTTAGCACAAGGTCGGGCCATACCCACCAGAAGATTCCTTCGGTGTCGACCCGATGCGACAGTTTCCGAACGTAAGAGGGTCCAGGGAAAGACCTGGCGGAATTGCCACCCCTAGGTCCCCCGTCCCGTCTAACCCCTGACACTGTTGACTGAACAGATCTACCCCTGTGACTTTCACCGTACGGGGTTTGACCGAGGGACATTTTCACCTGGTTGTGATAGGCCAGCCCATAGCAACAGCTTAGCACATGGTCCGGGCTCAACAAACCGCAAGATCCCTTCTGTATCGACCCGATGCGACAGTTTCCAAATGTAAGAGGGCCCAGGGCAAAACCTGGCGGCATTGCCATCCTCAGGTCCCCCGTCTCGTCTAACCCTGACACTGTTGACCGAACGGATCTACCCCTTTGACTTTCACCGGACGGGGTTTGACCGAGGGACATTTTCACCTGGCTGTGATAGGCCAGCCCATAGCAACATCTTAGCTCAAGGTCGGGCCCAACCCACAACAAGATTCTTCGGTGTCGACCCGATGCGAAAGTTTTCGAACATAAGAGGGTGCTGCGAAAGACCTAGCGGCATTAACACCCACCAGGTCACCCGTCCCGTCTAACCCGTGACACTGTTGACCGAACGGATCTACCCCTTCGACTTTCATAGGATAGGGTTCGAACGAGGGACATTTTCACCTGGCTGTGATAGGCCAGCCCATAGCAATATCTTAGCACAAGGTCCGGGCCCAACACACCACAAGATTCCTTCGGTGTCAACCCAATGCGACAGTTTCCAAACATAAGAGGGACCAGGGCAAAACCTGGCGGCATTGCCACCCCTAGGTCCCCCGTCCCGTCTAACCCTAACACTGTTGACCAAAAGGATCACCCCTTTGACTTTCACCGGACGTGGTTTAACTGAGGGACATTTTCACCTGGCTGTGATAGGCCACTGCATAGCAACATCTTAGCACAAGGTCCGGGCCCAAGCCATCGCAAGATTCCCTCGGTAACGATGCGATGCGAAAGTTTCCCAACGTAAGAGGGCCCAGGGCAAGACCTGGCGGCATTGACACCCACCAGGTCTCCCGTCCCGTCTAACCCTGACACTGTTGACCAAAAGGATATACCCTTCGACTTTCACAGTACGGGGTTTGAACGAGGGACATTTTCCCCAGGCTGTGATAGGCCAGCCCATAGCAACATCTTAGCACAACGTCGGGCCCAACCCACCACAAGATTCCTTCGGTGTCGACCCGATGCGACAGTTTCCGAACGTAAGAGGACGTAGGGAAAGACCTGGCGGCATTTCGACCCCTAGGTCCCCCGTCCGTCTAACTCCTGACACTGTTGGCCGAACGGATCTACCCCTTTGACTTTCACTGGAATGGGTTTGACCGAGGGACATTTTAACCTGCTGTGATAGCCAGCCCATAGCAACATCTTACCACAAGGTCGGCCCAACCACAAGATT
>JAAAWK010000100.1:0-38849 GCA_022496015.1 Hordeum marinum
AAAGGAGTGGTGACAATACCTGGTTGGTAATCGCTGCGAGATCTACACCGATCACAAAAGTCTGAAGTACTTGTTTACTCAGCCAGATTTGAATCTCCGTCAACAGAGATGGATGGAGCGCCTCGGAGATTACAACGTGGGATTTTCTTATACACCTGGCAAGGCTCATGTAATGGATGATGCTTTGAGCCGCAAGTCATACTACAACCACCTTCAGGTTCACAAGGTTCACCCCCTTCTTTAAGAAGAATTCCGCAAATTGAACCTCCATATTGTTCTCAGGGTTATCTCGTTCCCCCTCCACCGGAGTTTTGCAAGATGAACCTTCGTGTTGTTAACCAGGGTTCGTTGAGCAACTTCGTCGTTGAACCAGGTCTCGTGAGCGGTATCAAAATAATGCAGGGCTATGACAAAGAAGTCAATAAGATTAAATGCCAGCTGGCAGAAGGTAAACCCTCATGTTTCACCGTTGCTGATGATGGTGCTGTGTACTTCAAGGGACGCTTATTCGTTCCAACAGAAAGGGAAAACCTGAATATGACTGATAGAATACTGAAAGAAGCTCATGATATTCTGTTGTCTATTCATCCGGGTAGCACCAAGATGTACCAAGACATCCATCAAAGGTTCTGGTGGCCAAACATGAAACAAGACATTACTCGCTATGTTTCAGAATGTGACATTTGCCGCCGGATCAAGGCAGAACATCAAAATCCTGCTGGAACTCCGCAACCTATTACTATTCCCGAATGGAAGTGGGATCATGTTGAAATGGACTTCATCACTGGATTTCCCAGGTCACAAAAGGGAAATGATGCTATTCTTGTCGTCATTGACCGGTTGTCCAAAGTTGCACATTTTTTGGCTGTTAAGGAAACTATTACTGCTAGTGATCTAGCGGACCTCTACATGTCCAGAAATGTTTCACTCCACGGTATTCCATTGGTGATTAGTTCAGACCATGGTAGTTTATTCACTTCAAGATTCTGGGCAAGTTTCTCGGAAGGTATGGGAACTCATTTGTCATTCAGCACCGCTTTTCACCCTCAATCCCAGGGACAAGTTGAAAGAGTCAATCAGATTCTCGAAGACATGCTTTGTGCTTGTGTCATTTCTTTCGGCAAGAAATGGGAGGAATCTCTCCCGTATGCTGAGTTCTCCTACAACAATAGCTATCAAGCTAGTCTGAAGATGGCTCCTTTTGAAGTGTTATATGGACGTAAGTGTCGTACTCCTCTAAATTGGTCAGAAACTGGGGAACATTAACTCATTGGTCTAGATATTATCCAACATGCCGAAGAACAAGTCTGCATTATTCATGCAAATCTGATGGCTGCTCCGTCTCGTCAGAAGAGTCAATATGACCGTCATCACAAGGATATGGTCTATCAACCTGGCAAAAAGGATTATCTTCGAGTCACGCCAATGAGAGGTACACACCGTTTCATGATCAAGGGAAAGTTGGCTCCTCGATACATTGGTCCTTTCACTGTTATCGAGAGGCGTGGTAAAGTGGCATGTCAATTGGAACTACCGCCAAACCTTTCTCAGGTCCATGATGTGTTCCATGTGTCGCAGCTTCGTCACTGCTTCAAGGATCCTATCCGAGCAGTGGATCATGATATGCTTGAATTACAACAAGACCTTTCTTACAAAGAACAACCAGTCCGCATTCTCGATGAAACTAAACGTCGGACTCATCAGAAGGTTACCAAGTTCTTCAAACTGCAATGGGCAAATCATTCTGAAGTTGAAGCCACTTGGGAACGCGAAGATCATCTTCGTGCAGAATACCCCGGGCTCTTTCCTTCTACTTCCTAATTCTCGGGACGAGAATTCTTTTTTAGTAGGGGAGAATTGTGACACCCTGGATTTTTGCTACAATAATCCTTGTAATTAAGCTACTGTAAGGGCCAAGTTTAAGCTAATCCATTTTTCTAAACAGTGCATGATCACAATGCAATAAAATCTCATTTGAAGTCCCTAATGATTTTCAAAATTCATTCAAAAGTGGGTTAAATAATTCTTGCAAAACTGAAAATAAAAATCATGTTTGGATTACAAATATTCATCTGGTATTTATAAAATTAGAACCAGCATTGTATAAGATATTTCGGTGCCTCTAAAGCATCTATAACAGATCCCAAAATAACTATTTAAATGCCCTTTTGATTCTTGAAAATGCCAAATTAATCCAAAGGCCCCCCTAACTTTTTGTGGCAGTAACTAATATTGCAATGCAAATATTAGCCCAAGTGCCATAATTTAATAAAATCTTCTAGCCATAAAATTAAATAAATAAAAGAAAGTGTTAAAACATAAAAGCAAAAAAATAAAACAAAAAATGAAAAGGGCTAATTGGCCTGGTCACTTAGGCCTGCCGGCCCAGTGACCAGGCCTAGCCCAACTCCCCATCGTCTTCCCCAACTACTCACCGGGGGAGACGTGGGCACGCCGATGTGCGCCAGCTGCCGCGGCCGACACGCTGGCGCCCATCCAGCGGCCTCCTCGCCGCCTACAAGGCGCCCCGCAGCGCCCCCGAACCCTAGCCGCCACCCCTTTTGCCCCCTGCCAGATCTCCTCCTCCCCTCCCAATCCCGAGCGCCGCCGTCGCGATGGCTCTGGCGTAGCCACAACCCCTGACCTCCATTCACCTTGCCACCCCGACAACCGGCGCATCCACCCCGACAACAAGCCCGAGCCCGGATCCCCTGCATCGTCCCCGCTCCGTCGTCTTCCACCTCGGGCGCCCGGAGCTCCGCCGCCTCGATTCGCTCTGGCAGGCCCTCCCCGATCACACTTGAGCACACCGGCAGGTCCCGGTGAGCTCCAGATCCTTCCCCCCTTGTAGCTAAGCTCGCATGTGCCCTCCTAACTAGTTGCTCCATCGGAGCCCGAATGTGTTGTCGTCGACGAGCTTGTAGCCACCGCCACCATATCCCATGCTCGTAGCCGAGCATCGCGTCGAGCTCCTAGAGCTCGTAGGTGTCGTATGCGGGCATACTAGGTCCTCCCCGAGCCCTAACATGCCAAAGCCGCAGGTGCCCGAACGCCTCCGCCGCAAACGTCGATGCCGGCGATAGCTCTGGCCACCCCCGCTCCTTCTGATGGAATGAATGGATCGGCGGCCGCGCCAACTCTCGAACGCAGTAGAGAACGCCCAAAATGACGCCATCTGCGCTATTTCCGACCGATGGCCGAGCCGCGCCGCCGCGTTTTTGGTCGCCGGCGGCCAGACGCCGGCTGGAGCTGACCAGGTCCGGCCAGGGCCACCCCCCAGTGACCCTGCCAGTGGCCCCGAGGGCCCAGTTGACCAGTTGACTCGGTCAATTATGCTGACTGGGCACCGCCCGGTCACTACCAGTGGGCCAGCACCCCTGTGTCTATGACATGTGGGCCCCTGACCCTTTTAATTAATTAAATTAGTTTAATTAAATTTGATAATTAGTTTAGACTAATTCGACACTGACTAGTGGGGCCCACCATTTAATTGAGTTAATTAGTTTAAAGCTAACTCTGCTTAGTACTAACAGGGGCTAACATGTGGGTCCGAGTGACCCCATCTGTCAGTTTTGACTCTGGTTAGCCAGAGTTGAGCTGCTGATGTCATATTGATGTCATGCTGACATCATCATTTACTTTTCTGGATAATGTTGATTTAATAAATAGTTCGTTGATCAAAGATGGTCAAGGTTTCCTGGCCATGGACATGAGATGTCATTTGATAACGGGATCACATCATTAGGAGAATGATGTGATGGAGAAGACCCAAACTATATGTTGGGGAACGTCGCATGGGAAACAAAAATTTTCCTACGCACACGCAAACCTATCCATGGTGATGAGCATCTACGAGAGGGAGAGTGGATCTACGTACCCTTGTAGATCGCTAAGCGGGAAGCGTTAAGAAACGCGGTTGGTGTAGTCGAACATCTTCGCGATCCAAATCGCCGAGCGTCCCGCGATCTCATCACGATCCGTCCCGCGAACTCATCACGATCCGTCCCGCGATCTCATCACGATCCGTCTCACGATCTTGATCACGATCTGTCCTACGAACTCATCACGATCCGTTCCGTGATCTCATCACGAACCGTCTCGCGATCTCGATCACGGTCCTTCCGATCTAGCACCGAACGGACGGCACCTCCGCGTTCAGCACACGTGCAGCTTGATGACGATCTCCACCATCTTGATCCAGCAAGAGGAGGTGGAGAGGAGAGAGAGTTCACCGGCAGCGTGACGGCGCTCCGGTGATGGTGGTGGTGGAGCAATTCCGGCAGGGCTTCGCCTAAGCGCTGCAGAAATCCGATCTAGAGGAGAAACTGTGCACCGGTGAAACGGGTAGCACGTGGCCGGAAATTCTGTCCAAAAACCACCCAATCCACTAGTATATATAGGAGGAGAGGAGAGGAGAGGCAGCCAAGGCCTTTGGGTCGGCCGAAATAGGAGGTGGGAGCAATCCTACTTCACCTCCAATCCTAGTTGGAGTAGGATTGCCTCCTATTGGCTGATTTTCCACTTTTTGCTTTAGGACTTTCTCTCCTGCGCCATGGGCCTTTGTGGCTGTTTTCCCAGCCCAATAAGGGCTGGTTATTATTCTCCCACAGCCCATGGACCTCTTGGGGTCGAAGTACCCCTCCCGAAGGTCTCCCGGTACACTACCGGCACTCCTGGTACACTACCGGCACTCCCGGTACACTACCGATGAGCCCGAAACTTTTCCGGAAACCAAACTGGGACTTCCTATATATGAATCTTTACCTCCGGACCATTCCGGAGCTCCTCGTGAGGTCCGGGATCTCATCCGGGACTCCGAACAACCTTCGGTCACCACCATACATAACTCTACACTACCGAAACGTCACCGAACCTTAAGTGTGCAGACCCTGCGGGTTCGAGAACTATGTAGACATGACCGAGACACCTCTACGGTCAATAACCAATGGCGGGACCTGGACGTCCACATTGGTTCCTACATATTCTACGAAGATCTTTATCGGTCGAACCTCTATGTCAAGGATTCAGTTAATCCCGTATATCGTTCCCTTTGTTCTTCGGTATGTTACTTGCCCGAGATTCGATCGTCGGTATCTCCATACCTAGTTCAACCTCGTTACCGGCAAGTCTCTTTACTCGTTCCGTAATACAAGATCCCGCAACTAACAATTAGTCACATTGCTTGCAAGGCTTATTGTGATGTTGCATTACCGAGTGGGCCCCGAGATACCTCTCCGTTACACGGAGTAACAAATCCCAGTCTCGATCCATGCCAACTCAACAAACACCATCGGAGATACCTGTAGAGCACCTTTATAGTCACCCAGTTACGTTGCGACGTTTGATACACACAAGGCACTCCTCCGATATCCGTGAGTTGCATGATCTCATGGTCATAGGAACATATACTTGACATGCAGAAAACAGTAGCAATAAACTGAAACGATCATATGCTATGTTTGTAGTTTGGGTCTTATCCATCACATCATTCTCCTAATGATGTGATCCCGTTATCAAATGACATCTCATGTTCATGGCTAGGAAACCTTAACCATCCTTTGATCAACGAGCTAGTCTACTAGAGGCATACTAGGGACATGGTGTTGTCTATGTATCCACACATGTATCTGAGTTTCCGATCAATACAATTATAGCATGGATAATAAACGATTATCACGAACAAGGAAATATGATAATAACTAATCTATTATTGCCTCTAGGGCATATTTCCAACAGTCTCCCACTTGCACTAGAGTCAATAATCTAGTTCACATCACCATGTGATTCGCATTGTTATGAATCTAACACCCAATGAGTTTTGGGGCTCGATCATGCTTTGCATGTGAGAGAGGTCTTATAGTCAACGGGTCTGCAATATTCAGATCCGTGTGTACTTTGCAAATCTCTATGTCAAACCGTAAACACTGCTACCACACTCCACTTGGTACTATTTCCAAATGGCTGCTCCACTATACGTATCCAGATTGCTACTACTAGTCATCCGGATAGGTGTTAAAGCTTGCATCGACGTAACTATTTACGACGAACTCTTTATCACCTCCATAATCAAGAAACATTTCCTTAGTCCTCTGGTTACTAAGGATAATTCCGACCGCTGTCCAGTGATCCACTCCTGGACCACTCTTGTACCCCTTGACAAACTCATGGCAAGGCACACATAGGTGCGGTACACAGCATGGCATAATATAGAGCCTATGGCTAAGGCATAGGGGACGACGTTTGTCCTTTCTCTTTCTTCTGCCGTTGTCGAGCTTTGAGTCTCACTCAACTTCACACCTTACAAATCAGACGAGAACTATTTCTCTGGCTGATCCATTTTGAACTCTTTCAAAATCTTGTGAAGGTATGCACTCATTGAAAGTCTCATCAAGCATCTTGATCTATCTCTATAGATTTTGATGCTCAACAATTAGGTAGCTTTATCCAGGTCTTCCTTTGAAAATCACTTTCCAAATAACCGTTTTATGCTTTCCAGAAACTCTACATTATTTCTGAACAACAATATGTCATCCACATATACTGATCAGAAATTCTATAGTGCTCCCACTCACTTTATTGCAAATACAAGTTTCTCATAAACTTTGTACAAACATCAAAACTTTGATCACCTCATCAAAGCGTATATTCCAACTCCGAGATGCTTGCTTCAGTCCATGGAAGGATCACCGAAGCTTGCACACCTTTTAGCATCCTTAGGCCTGACAAAACCTTCTGGTTGTATCACATACAACCTTTCCTCAAGTAAACCATTAAGGAAACGATGTTTTGACATCCATCTGCCAGATTTCATAATTGAAAACACAGCAACTGCTAACACAATTCCAACAGACTTTTAGCATCGCTACGAGTGAGAAAGTCTCATCGTAGTCAACTCCTTGAACTTGTCACAAACATCTTTGCAACAAGTCGAGCTTTACAAATAGTGACATTCACCATCAGTGTCTGTCTTCATTTTAAAGATCCATTTGTACTCAACGACCTGCCGTCCAACGAGCAAGTCTACCAAAGTCTACACTTGGTTTTAATACATGGATCCTATCTCGGATTTCATGGCCTCCAACCATTTGTCGGAATCCGGGCCCATCATCGCTTATCCATAGCTCGTAGGTTCATCGTTGTCCAACAACATGACCTCCAAGACAGAGTTGTCGTACCGCTCAGGAGCAGTACACATCCTTGTCGACCTACGGAGTTCGATAGTAACTTGATCCTGAAGCTTCATGATCATCATCATTAACTTCCTCTTCAACTAACGTAGGCTTCACAGAAACATCTTTCTGCGCTGCGCTACTCTCTGGTTGAACAAAGGTTTAACAACCTCATCAAGTTCTATCTTCCTCCCACTCAATTCTTTTGAGAGAAACTTTTTCTCGAGAAAGGACCCAGTTCTAGCAACAAACACTTTGCACTCGGATCTGAGATAGAAGGCATACCCATCTGTTCTTAGGGTATTCTATGAAGATACATTTGTCCGCTTTGGGTTCTAGCTTATTATGTGAAAACATTTTCCACACAAGCATCGCAGCCCCAAACATTAAGAAATGACAGCTTAGGTTTCTATCAAACCATAATTCACACGGTGTCATCTCAACGGATTTAGATGATGCCCTATTTAAAGTGAATGTAGTTGTCTCTAATGCATAACCCCAAAAATTATAGTAGTAAAATGATAAGAGACATCACAGTATGCACTATATCAATAGAGCATGACTATGATGTTCGGACACACCATCACAGCATGGTGTTCCAGGTGGCGTTAGTTGTGAAACAAATTTCACGTTGTCTTAAGTTGTATGCCAAACTCGTAACTCAGATATTCACCTCCACGATCATATCACGGTCATTTTTATCTTCTTGTCACGATGATCTTTAAACTTCACTCTGAATTTGCTTGAACCTTTCAAACGATTCAGACTTGTGTTTCATTAAGTAAATATACACTATATCTACTCAAATCATCAGTGAAGGTAAGAAAATAACGATATCCACTGCACGCTACAAGACTCACTAGATTGCATACATCAACATGTATCATTTCCAATGAATCACTTGCTTGCTCCATCCAACGGGGTCCTTTAGTCATCTTGCCCAAGAGGCATGGTTCGCATGTCTCAACCGATTCGAAATCGATGAGTCCAAATATCCATCAGCATGGAGTTTCTACATGCGCTTTATACCAATATGACATTTAGCGGCAGTGCCACAAGTATGTGGTACTATCATTATTAACTTTGTATCTTTTGACATCAATGTTATGAACATGTGTACTACTACGATCAAGATTTCAACAAACCATTCTCACTTGGTGCATGACCATTGAAGGTATTATTCATGTAACCAGAATAACTATTATTCTCTGACTTAAATGAATAATCGTATTGCAACAAACATGATCTAATCATGTTCATGCTCAACGCAAAACACCAAATAACATTTATTTAGGTTCGTTACTAATCCTGAAGGTAGAGAGAGCGTGCGATGTTGATCACATCAACCTTGGAAACATTTCCAACACACATCGTCACCTCACCCTTAGCTAGTTCTCCGTTTATTCCGTAGCTTTTATTTCGAGTTACTAACATTTAGCAACCGAACCGGTATCCAATACCCAGGTGCTACTAGGAGTACTAGCAAGGTACACATCAATAACTCGTATATCAAATATACTTCTGTCGATGTTGCCAGCCTTCTTATCTACCAAGTATCTAGGGTTGTTCCGCTTCAGCGACCTCTCACCTCATAATAGAAGCACTTAGTCTCGGGTTTGAGTTCAACTTTGGGTTGCTTCACTGGAGCAGCAATTGACTTGCTATCCATGAAGTTTCCCTCCTTGCTCTTGCCCTTTTCGAAACTAGTGGTTTGATTAACCATCAACACTTGACGCTCCTTCTTGATTTCTACCTTCGCGGTGTCAAACATCGCGAACAGCTGAGGGATCAATACTTCTATCCCTGGTGTATTATAGTTCATCACTAAGTTCTAGTAGCTTTAGTGACAGTGACTTGGAGAACTATATCAATCACTATCTTATCTGGAAGATCAACTCCCACTTGATTCAAGCGATTGTAGTACCCAGACAATCTGAGTACATGCTCAACGATTGAGCTATTCTCCTTCATCTTACAAGCAAAGAATCTTGTTGGAGATCTCATATCTCGCAACAAAGGCACGAGCCTGAGATCACAATCTCTGCTCCTAGAACATCTCATATGTTCCGTGACGTTCAAAACGTTTTGGAGCCTCAATTCTAAGCCGTAATGCATGACGCACTAAACTATCAAGTAGTCATCGAAACGTGCCTGTTAGATGTTCACAACATCTATAGACGACGCTAGAGGGGGTGGCGCACCGAGCGGTGCATTAAGGACATAAGCCTTCTGTGCAGCAGTGAGGACAATCCTCAGATCACGGACCCAGTCCGCAATTTTGCTACCAACATCTTTCAATTCTATTTCTCTAGGAACATATAAAAATACAAGGGAGCTACAGCGCGAGCTAGTAATCTACAACATAATTTGCAAAGACACTTTGACTATGTTCATGATAATGAGTTCAATTAATCATATTACTTAAGAACTCCCACTCAAATTGACATCCCTCCGATCATTCGAGTGATACATGATCCAAATTCACCAACTCAAGTCCGATCATCACGTGAGTTGAGGTGGCTGCAATGGTGAACATCATTATGTTGATCATATCTACTATATGACTCATGTTCGACCTTTCGGTCTCTCGTGTTCCGAGGCCATGTCTGTACATGCTAGGCTCGTCAAGTTTAACCCGAGTGTTCTGCGCGTGCAAATCTGGCTTGCACCCGTTGTATGTGAACGTAGAGTCTATCACACCCGATCATCACGTGGTGTCTCAACACGACGAACTTTCGCAACGGTGCACACTCGGGGAGAACACAGTTCATCTTGAAATTCAAGTGAGGGATCACCTTATAATGCTACCGCCGTACTAAGCAAAACAAGGTGCATAAAAGGATTAACATCTCATGCAATTCATAAGTGACATGATATGGCCATGAACTTGTGTTTAAGATCTCCATCTTCGAAACACCGGCATGATCTCCATCGTCACCGGCACAACACCATGATCTCCATCATCTTGATCTCCATCAATGTGTTGCCATTGGGGTTGTCACGCCCTGCATGCTTCTACTACTATTGCTACCGTAGCGATAAAGTAAAGCATTACATAGCGCTTAATGATTGACACGCAGGTCATACAATAATTAAAGACAACCCTATGGCTCCTGCCGGTTGCCGTACTCATCGACATGCAAGTCGTGATAATCTATACATCACATGATCATCTCATACATCACATATATCTCATCATGTAATTGGCCATATCACATCACAACATACCCTGCAAAAACAAGTTAGACGTCCTCTAATTGTTGTTGCATATTTTACGTGGCTGCTATGGGTATCTAGCAAGAACGATTCTCACCTACGCATAAACCACAACGGTGATACACTAGTTTGCTTTTCAACCTTCTCAAGGACCGCCTTTGTCGAATCCGATCCAACTAAAGTGAGAGAAACTGTCACCCGCAAGCCATCTAGGCAACAAGTTGCGTCGAGGGAACCGGTCTCTCGTAAGCGTACGAGAAATGTTGGTCTGGGCCGCTTCATCTCACAATCCCGCTGAACCAAAATACGACCAAGGGAGGAAGCAATCTAAGCATCAACGCCCACAAACCTTTTGTGTTCTACTCGAGATCTCATCGAACCATCAACCTAGCTCTGATACCACTGTTGGGGAACGTCGCATGGGAAACAAAAATTTTCCTACGCACACGCAAACCTATCCATGGTGATGAGCATCTACGAGAGGGAGAGTGGATCTACGTACCCTTGTAGATCGCTAAGCGGGAAGCGTTAAGAAACGCGGTTGGTGTAGTCGAACATCTTCGCGATCCAAATCGCCGAGCGTCCCGCGATCTCATCACGATCCGTCCCGCGAACTCATCACGATCCGTCCCGCGATCTCATCACGATCCGTCTCACGATCTTGATCACGATCTGTCCTACGAACTCATCACGATCCGTTCCGTGATCTCATCACGAACCGTCTCGCGATCTCGATCACGGTCCTTCCGATCTAGCACCGAACGGACGGCACCTCCGCGTTCAGCACACGTGCAGCTTGATGACGATCTCCACCATCTTGATCCAGCAAGAGGAGGTGGAGAGGAGAGAGAGTTCACCGGCAGCGTGACGGCGCTCCGGTGATGGTGGTGGTGGAGCAATTCCGGCAGGGCTTCGCCTAAGCGCTGCAGAAATCCGATCTAGAGGAGAAACTGTGCACCGGTGAAACGGGTAGCACGTGGCCGGAAATTCTGTCCAAAAACCACCCAATCCACTAGTATATATAGGAGGAGAGGAGAGGAGAGGCAGCCAAGGCCTTTGGGTCGGCCGAAATAGGAGGTGGGAGCAATCCTACTTCACCTCCAATCCTAGTTGGAGTAGGATTGCCTCCTATTGGCTGATTTTCCACTTTTTGCTTTAGGACTTTCTCTCCTGCGCCATGGGCCTTTGTGGCTGTTTTCCCAGCCCAATAAGGGCTGGTTATTATTCTCCCACAGCCCATGGACCTCTTGGGGTCGAAGTACCCCTCCCGAAGGTCTCCCGGTACACTACCGGCACTCCTGGTACACTACCGGCACTCCCGGTACACTACCGATGAGCCCGAAACTTTTCCGGAAACCAAACTGGGACTTCCTATATATGAATCTTTACCTCCGGACCATTCCGGAGCTCCTCGTGAGGTCCGGGATCTCATCCGGGACTCCGAACAACCTTCGGTCACCACCATACATAACTCTACACTACCGAAACGTCACCGAACCTTAAGTGTGCAGACCCTGCGGGTTCGAGAACTATGTAGACATGACCGAGACACCTCTACGGTCAATAACCAATGGCGGGACCTGGACGTCCACATTGGTTCCTACATATTCTACGAAGATCTTTATCGGTCGAACCTCTATGTCAAGGATTCAGTTAATCCCGTATATCGTTCCCTTTGTTCTTCGGTATGTTACTTGCCCGAGATTCGATCGTCGGTATCTCCATACCTAGTTCAACCTCGTTACCGGCAAGTCTCTTTACTCGTTCCGTAATACAAGATCCCGCAACTAACAATTAGTCACATTGCTTGCAAGGCTTATTGTGATGTTGCATTACCGAGTGGGCCCCGAGATACCTCTCCGTTACACGGAGTAACAAATCCCAGTCTCGATCCATGCCAACTCAACAAACACCATCGGAGATACCTGTAGAGCACCTTTATAGTCACCCAGTTACGTTGCGACGTTTGATACACACAAGGCACTCCTCCGATATCCGTGAGTTGCATGATCTCATGGTCATAGGAACATATACTTGACATGCAGAAAACAGTAGCAATAAACTGAAACGATCATATGCTATGTTTGTAGTTTGGGTCTTATCCATCACATCATTCTCCTAATGATGTGATCCCGTTATCAAATGACATCTCATGTCCATGGCTAGGAAACCTTAACCATCCTTTGATCAACGAGCTAGTCTACTAGAGGCATACTAGGGACATGGTGTTGTCTATGTATCCACACATGTATCTGAGTTTCCGATCAATACAATTATAGCATGGATAATAAACGATTATCACGAACAAGGAAATATGATAATAACTAATCTATTATTGCCTCTAGGGCATATTTCCAACACTATAAACATAGCATATGATCGTGTTAGTTTATTGCTATAGTTTTCTACATGTCAAGTATCTATTCCTATGACCATGAGATCATGCAACTCACTGACACCTGAGGAGTACCTTGTGTGTATCAAACATTGCAACGTAACTAGGTGACTATAAAGTGCTCTACAGGTATCTTCGAGGGTGTCCGTTGAGTTGGCATGGATCAAGACTGGGATTTGTTACTCCGTGTGACGGAGAGGTATCTCAGGGCCCACTCGGTAATACAACATCACAATAAGCCTTGCAAGCAATGTGACTAATTGTTAGCCACAGGATCTTGTATTACGGAACGAGTAAAGAGACTTTCGGGTAACGATATTGAACTAGGTATTGAGATGCCGACGATCGAATCTCAGACAAGAAACATATCAAAGAACAAAGGGAATAGCATAAGAGATTAACTTAATCCTTGACATAGAGGTTCAACCGATAAAGATCTTCATAGAATATGTAGGAACCAATATGGGCATTCAGGTCCCGCTATTGGTTATTGACCATAGAGGTGTCTCGATCATGTCTACATAGTTCTCGAACCCGCAGGGTCTGCGCACTTAAGGTTCAGTGATGCTTCGGTAGTATAGAGTTATGTATGGTGGTGAACGAAGGTTGTTCGGAGTCCCGGATGAGATCCAGGACATCACTAGGAGCTCCGGAATGGTCCGAAGGTAAAGATTAATATATAGGAAGTCCTGTTTTGGTCACCGGAAAAGTTTCGGGCTCATCGGTAGTGTACCGGGAGTGCCGGGAGGGTACTGGGGGACCATCGGGAGGGGTGTCTCGACCCAAGGGGCTACATGGGCTGTGGGAGGAGGTAAACCAGCCCCTAGTGGGTTGGCCGAATACCCACTAGAGGCCCATGTGGTTGGGTGGAGAAACCCAAAGTGGGAAGGACGATTCCAAGTGGGAGAGAGGGAGTCCTAATCCTACTAGGATTGGAGGAGGACTCCTCCTCTCTCCCCTTCGACTGAAGCAAGGGTTGGCACCTTGGGGCCAAGCCTCCTCCCTCCCTCCTTCTATATATACTAGGGCTATTGAGGGTTTTTCAACACAGAAATCAGCCACATGCTACCCTCTTCTCTAGATCGTAGTTTCTCCTCTAGATTGTTTTAGCGGTGCTTAGGCAAAGCCCTGCTGGAATAGTTCCACCACCATCGCCGCCACGTCGTCGTGCTACTAGAGAAATCATCTAACTCTCTGCTCCCTCTTGTTGGATCAAGAAGGCGGAGATCATCATCGAGCTATACGTGTGCTGAACGCGGAGGTGCCGTCCGTTCGGCGCTAGATCGGGACGAATAGTGATTAGATCGCGGGATGCTCGGCGATTTGGATCGCGAATATGTTCAACTACATCAACCGTATTTCTTAATGCTTCCTGCTTAACGATCTACAAGGCTATCTAGATCCACTCTCCCCCTCATAGATGCTCATCACCATGGATAGATCTTGCGTGTGCGTAGATAATTTTTTGTTTCCCATGCAACGTTCCCCAATAGTGGCATCTAAGCTAGGTCTATGTGTAGATGAGATCTTGAGTAGAACACAAAGGATTTTGTGGGCATTGATATTCGGATTTCTTGCTCCCTTGATATTTTCTTGTTACAGTAGGATTGTGGTATGAAGCGTCCCGGACCAACATTACTCGTACGCTTACGAGAGACCGGTTCCATCAACTGACATGTAACTTCGTTGCACAAAGATGGCTGGCGGGTGTCTGCTTCTCCCACTTTAGTTGGATCACATTTGACCATGGCGGTCCTTGAGAAGGTTGAATAGCAATTTTTTATCACCGTTGAGATTTTTGCGTAGGTAAGAATTGTTCTTGCTAGATACCCGTGGGAGCCACGTAAAACTTGCAACAACAATTAGAGGACGTCTAACTTGTTTTTGCAGGGTATGTTGTGGTGTGATATGGCCAATTACATGATGAGATATATGTGATGTATGATATGATCGTGTATTGTATAGAATATCACGACTTGCATGTCGATGAGTACGGCAACCGACAGGAGCCATAGGGTTGTCTTCAATTATTTTCGTCGTTTTGCTTTACTTTATCGCTGTGAGATAGCAATAGTTGTGTAAGCAATAGTTGGCACGATAAACTCAATGGTGACACATTGATGGAGATCAAGATGATGGAGATCATGGTGTCATGCCGGTGACGATGGAGATCATGCCGGTGCTTTGGAGATGGAGATCAAAAGCACAAGTTCATGGCCATATCATGTCACTTATGATTTGCATGTGATGTTAATCCTTTTATGCATCTTATTTTGCTTAGGATGACGGTAGCGTTATAAGGTGATCCCTCACTTAAAATTTCAAGATAAAATTGTGTTCTCCCCGAGTGTGCACCATTGTGAAAGTTCGTCGTTTTGAGACACCACGTGATGATCGGGTGTGATAGACTACATTCGCATACAATGGGTGCAAGCTAGTGTTGCACGTGCGGAACACTCGGGTTAAAGATGATGAGCCTAGCATGTACAGACATGGCCTCGGAACACAAGAGACCGAAAGGTCGAACATGAGTCATATAGTAGATATGATCAACATGAAGATGTTCACCATTGAAACCACCTCAACTCACATGACGATCGGACTTGAGTTGGTGGATTTGGATCATGTGACACTCGAATGACCAGAGGGATGTCAATTTGAGTGGGAGTTTTTAAGTAATATGATTAACTAAACTCATTATCATGAACATAGTCAGAATTTCTTTGCAAATTATGTTGTAGATTACTAGCTCACGCGGTAGCTCCCTTGAATTTTTTATATGTTCCTAGAGAAATAGAGTTGAAAGATGATGGTAGCAATAATGTGGTCTGGGTCCGTGATATGAGGATTGTCCTCATTGTTGCACAAAAGGCTTATGTCCTTGATGCACCGCTCGGTGAGCCACCCCCTCAAGTGTCGTCTGTAGATATTGTGAACATCTGACAGGCACGTTCTGATGACTACTTGATAGTTCAGTGCGTCATGCATTACGGCTTAGAATTGAGGCTCCAAATATGTTTTGAACGTCACGGAGCATATGTGATGTTCCAAGAGCTTAAATTGGATTTCAGGATCGTGCCCGTGTTGAGAGGTATAGGACCTCCAACAAGATTCTTTGCCTACAAGATGAAGGAGAATATCTCAATCGGTGAGCATGTGCACAAATTTTTTGGGTACGCCAATCACTTGAATCGAGTGGGAGTTGATCTTCCAGATAAGATAGTGATTGCTATAGTTCTCCAAGTCACTATCACCAAGCTGCTAGAGCTTCGTGATGAACTATAAACCTGCCAGTGATGGAATTAATGATCCCTGAGCTGTTCGCGATGTTTGACACCGTGAAGGTAGAAATCAAGGAGCATCAAGTGTTGATGGTTAGTAAAACCACTAGTTTCGAGAAGGGAAAGGGAAAGGAGAGAAACTTCATGGATGGAAAGCCAGTTGCTGCTCCAGTGAAGAAACCCAAAGTTGAACCCAAACCCGAGACTAAGTGCTTCTATTATGAGGAGAGCGGTCGCTGAAGCGGGACAACCCTGGATACTTGGTAGATAAGAAGGCTGGCAATGTCGACAAAAGTATATTCTATATACATATTATTGATGTGTACCTTTATAGTACTCCTAGTAGCACTTGTGTATTAGATACCGGTTCGATTGCTAATGTTAGTAACTCGATGTAAAAGCTACGGAATAAACGAAGACTAGCTAAGGGTGAGGTGACGATGTGTGTTGGAAGTGTTTTCCAAAGGTTGATGTGATCACCATTGCACGCTCTCTCTACCCTTGGGATTAGTGATGAACCTAAATAAATGTTATTTGGTGTTTGCATTGAGCATGAACGTGATTAGATTGTGTTTATTGCAATACGGTTATTCATATAAGTTAGAGAATAATGGTTATTCAGTTTACATGAATAATACCTTCAATGGTCATGAACCCAATGAGAATGGTTTATTGAATCTTGATCGTAGTACTACACATGTTCATAACATTGATGCCAAAAGATACAAAGTTAATAATGATAGTACCACATACTTGTGGCACTACCGCTAAATGTCATATTGGTGTAAAACGCATGAAAAAATTCCATGCTGATGGATCTTTGGACTCATTGTGACACCCTGGATTTCCGCTACAGTAATCCTTGTAATTAAGCTACTGTAAAGGCTAAGTTTAAGCTAATCCATTTTGCTAAACAGTGCATGATCAAAATGGAATCAAATCTCATTTGAAGTCCCTAATGATTTTCAAAATTCATTCAAAAGTGGGTTAAATAACTCTTGCAAACGTGAAACTAAAAATCATGTTTGGGTTACAAATATTCACCTCGTATTTATAAAATTAGAACCATCCTTTTATAAAATATTTTGGTGCCTCTAAAGCATCTATAACAGAGCCCAAAACATTATTTAAATGCCCTTTTGATTCTTGAAAATGCTAAATTAATCCAAAGGTCCCCCAAACTTTTTGTGGCAGTAACTAATATTGCAATGCAAATATTAGCCCAAGTGCCATAATTTACTAAAATCTTCTAGCCCTAAAATTAAATAAATAAAATAAAGAGTTAAAATAGAAAAGCAAAATAATAAAACAAAAAATGAAAAGGGCTAATTGCCCTGGTCACTTAGGCCTGTCGTCCGAGTGACCAGGCCCAACCCAACTCCCCATCGTCTTCCCCAACTGCTCACTGGGGGAGACGTGGGAACGCCGATGTGTGCCAACGGCCGCGACCGATGCGCTGGCGCCCATCCAGCGGCCTCCCCGCCACCTACAAGGCACCCCGTGGCACCCCCCAACCCTAGCCGCCACCCCATTCGCCCCCCTGCCAGATCTCCTCCTCCCCTCCCAATCCCGAGCGCCATCGTTGCCATGGCTCCGGCGTAGCCATGGCCCCTGACCTCCATTCGCCTCGCCACCTCACCTAGAAGCTCCATCGTTGACCGGTGCATCCAGCCCGACCACAAGCCTGAGCCCGAAGCCCCTGCATCGTCCCTGCGCTGTTGTCTTCCTCCTCGAGCGCCCGAAGCTCCGCCGCCTCGATTCGCTTTGGCAGGCCCTCCCCAAGCACACTTGAGCACACCGGCAGGTCCCGATGAGCTCCAACTCCTTCCCCCCTCGTAGCTAAGCTCGCATGCGCCCTCCTAACTAGTTGCTCCATCATAGATCGAACGTCTCGCAGTCGACGAGCTTGCAACCACCACGACCGTATCCCGTGCTCGTAGCCGAGCATCGCGTCGTGCTCCTGGAGCTCGTAGGCGTTGAATGCGGGCACGCTAGGTCCTCCCCGAGCCCTAACACGCCGTAGCCGCAGGTGCCCGAATGCCTCCACCGCAAATGTCGATGCCGGCGACAGCTCTGGCCACCCCCGCTCCTTCTGATGGATGGAATGGATTGGCGACCGCGCCAGCTCTCAAACGCAGTAGAGAACGCCCAAAATGACGCACCCTACGCTATTTCAGACCGGTGGCCGAGTCGTGCCGCCGCGTTTTTGTTCGCCGGTGGCCAGATGCCGGTTGGCGCTGACCTGGCCCGGCTGGGGCCACCCCTCGTTGACCCTGCCAGTGGCCCCGGGGGCCTAGTTGACTAGTTGACTCGGTCAACTTTGCTGACTGGGCATCGCCCGGTCATTGCCAGTGGGCCAGCCCCCCTGTGTCTATGACATGTGGGCCCCTACCCCTTTTAATTAATTAAATTAGTTTAATTAAATCTAATAATTAGTTTAGACTAATTAGACACTGACTAGTAGGGCCCACCATTTAATTGAGTTAATTAGTTTAAAGCTAACTTTGCTTAATACTAATAGGGGCTGACATGTAGGTCCCATTGACCCAGCGTGTTAGTTTTGACTCTGGTCAGCCAGAGCTGACCTGCTGACGTCATATTGATGTCATGCCGACATCATCATTTACTGTTCTGGATAATGTTGATTTAACAAATAGAATTAATTCCAGAATATGATTAAAAGTTTGAAAATTAATATAAAATAATCCGTAAGTCAGATGAAAATAATTTATACATGAAAGTTGATCAGAAAAATCCCACGAATCTGATTATGCCATCCGTTCATATTTCACATGATCCTAGTATGATGGATATGGAACTTTCCTCTCCGGATCGTCTATCCGATAAATCCACAGTCTCGGGAAATATCGTCAGGTATTCTCCTGCTCTGTCTGATACATGTAGTACTGCGTTAGACTACCCCTAGCACTACGTATTGCCATGTCATGCATCATGTTGCATATCTTTGCTTGTATTTATTGTTTCTTCCCCCTCTTCTCTCCGGTAGCCTCCGACAGTTACGTTGCTGCCGAGTACGACTACGCCCCTGACGACCAGCCTTTTGTAGCAAAGCAGCAAGGCAAGCAACCCCCCTTTTATCATTCCGATATCGCCTAATCTTTCCCCTCTTATTCTTGCATTAGATTTTGCTACTATATTAGCTAGCTCCTAATCTGATGCGTAGCTTGTTTTTGATGAACTGCTACTACACCTGCTGTTATATCAACTGCCTAGAATAGGTTGATCCGTGAACCCCTGAGACCCCCTAGCCCCACTTTGCCCTTGCTTTCATCAACGATATCGAGGACTTGAAGACAGAAGACTCAGTCATCTTGACTGACAAGCCGTTACTGACAAATCACCTCACACCCCTTTAAGTATGGCGTTGTAGAGCTACTACCGAGTGCCGAGGGTCATACCTCACTTAGCAATCCCGATGTTAATTCTGTTGCGTAGCTATCGGTCATGGGTATCGAGAATGATTCCTCCTCCCCATTTATCGATAGCGACTCCGGTCATACACTTACCTCGAGTGGGATCCATAGAGGGTGATTCCTCAGATATCCACTTGGAGTATGGACACACATTTACTATGATCTGGTTACAGAAACATGTTGAAGACGGGTCGGCCCCAAGGGTACTCGCGAGAGTGATATGTGATGGGGTGCACCGGTAAGGCACCCGAGGGTTATTGGTGGGGCGATGGACTACCTTTTTGTTCGCGCTTGCCCCGCACTAATAAATTGCTAACGGGTTGGGTATTTGATCTGAGTTGGTTGTTTGACTTTTTTCGCACTAAATCTTCACGTGGGAATAGTTATGGGTACTCAACGTTGTTGTATCAGCCGAAGCTCTTCGGCCGTCAGCAATGGAGTGGCGCGCGCCGGATTGGTCTGGAACACATCATGCTTGTTACTAAGGGGTGCTAGGACTGTTTCCGGCTGCGTGCGCATCATGCAAGTGTGCAAGGGCAAGTGGGCCCATGAACCTGCATGCTTAGGATTTAGACCGATGGGCTGGCCTCTTCGTTGAGCCTAGGTGGGGCAACGACGTTTTGGATCCCGAGGTCGGGCATTACCCCGGAAAGTGTGTCCGGCCGGAGGTGATCAAGCATGTTGGAAATGCGGTGCACCTCTGCAGGGAAGAACTTATCTATTCGAATAGTCATGTCCACGATAACAGGATGACTTGGAGTTGTACCTTGACCTTATACAACTATAATTGTGATTTGAATTGAAATGAAATGTGGCTCCGGGATTGTTTCCTCGCAGGGAGTCGAGGAAGAATCTCTGGGCGTGGTTACTTAATAAAATTGTTACAATAATATGATTATATGTGAGTACCTGTCTACTCTCTTCTTATGCTGCAAGATGCTGAAGATGCTAGTCTTCGATAGGACTAGGCCTTTCCCCTATTCTTGCTTTCTGCAGTCAGTCCAGATATAATCCCACTCGTTGATAATGATGCATATTTTGTATAATTCTGATGTAAGTCTTGCGAGTCCTTTGGATGAGTACTCACCGCTGCTTTGCCTCCCCTTTCCCCTTCGATACAGTTCTGCGTTCAGACAATGGAGTCCAGGAGATGCAGTACGCCAGAGATGACTACTACACCACCGCAGGAGCCTACTACTACGTGGAGGCGGCCCCCGACCAACAGTAGGATAGGAGGTTCCCAGGTAGGAGGCCTCACCTCTTTTGATCCATGTTTATGTTATGTCTGTACTCAGATATTATTTGCTTCCGTTGACTCGTGATTGTTGAGCTTTGTATTCGAGCCCTCGAGGCCCCTGGCTTATAATATGAAGTTGTATGATTTTAATTTGTGTCTAGAGTTGTGTTGTGATATTGATTAGTGAGTCCCTAATCTTGATCGTACGCATTGCATGCATGTTTAGCGTACGATCGAAATTGGGGGCGTCAAAAGTTGGTATCAGAGCTGACTGCGTGTAGGTAGCCCCCTTTCCAACTCCTTGGCCGAAGTTGAGTCCAGTACTTGAAAAACTTTTACTAACATAGTTGTGTGGCTTATGGGCTCACATCTCAACCGGGTGGTATTAGGATCTTTTATTCCTCGTCTATACTCTAGGTTCTGATTTCTCTTCTCTTTCGGGTTAAAGATTTTGCTAACTCTAACATTAGGTTATCGTGATCACATCCACCGGAGATTTGTTTTGACGACAATTATTCTCTTTGAAGCTATAATACACACACTGTCATTTGACATATTAAATCTTCTTGTTACAGATGTGTCCTGGTAGGCAGATCATTTGCCTGACCTTCTTGCGCAATACGACTGGTTTCCTGGCCATTCTGGTCGACCTCCTGAAGAGGCTGGGATATCGTTGGTACCCCGAGTACACTATTTACGAGGACTACCGCGAGTTCAACCAGGAACAGTATGAGGCTATGATGGTTATCTGGGATTGACAGGACCTCTCCATCATGGAGCTGCACACCTTCTGTGGCATTGGAGTGACTGTCGAGATGGTCGTACAGGATGCTGCTTATGCTGCTATTGTTTGTCTCTGTGCAGCGAAATCTTGTTTGGAGGAGACGGCATACAAATACATTATGTATGTTCCTGCTAGAGTTGATACTGCCACCGATGCTGAGGTCTTGACCCCTTTCGCAGGACAGCGCAACGACCGATCCTACACTGCTGTCTACACCCCCTACGTGAGTCGTTGTTACGACCCACAGGTTCTGGTTCAATACACTGAGGCATTGGATCGCACTGTCAGGGCTCTTAACGTTGATATGTACGCCATGCGTGCTCATCTTTATCGGGCTTTGGAGCATTTGTTGCTTGTAGTCACCGCAGGGATACATCCGGAGCGCATCCTTTACCCGCCTCAGACTATGTTTCCTCCAGGTCTTGAGTAGCCTGATGTTGGAGGTCGTGTTCCGGCACGTGGACCTGCGCTCCCGCTTAATATGCAGATTCTACATCAGGCTGTGCACGGGATGCAGAACCCTGCCACCAGGTTCAACATTTAGGGTCATTTGTAGTCCCGTGGGTGCTTTCGTTGTCCAAGATGTTGATGTAGCTTTTCGCTATGTCTGTTGTTGTATCCCTCTACCGCGTGCCTGCGTGCCGCCTAGTTGTCTAGACTAAATTTCATGCCGGACCTATCGTCTATGTTGTAACAGACTTATGGTTTGTAATAGACCTATGTATGGATCTGTATGTTGAATTCAAACTACTACATCGTATCTATTGCACTTCTTGCTTTGTGCAATTTACTTCATGAATGATTCCTTGTCTTTGCAATTACCCCATGCTAAAACTACCACTGTTAAATTTTTGACAGAATGGTTAGGCCAGCTGGTCGTGAACGTGGTGCGCCTGAACCACCCCGCCACCTGAATACATGGCTGGTATGATGCAGTAGTTTGAAGTGAATCGCTAGTTTATGCAAGGGCTTATGGACCAGTTCCCGAGGCCAAATATGAATCAATAGCCAGCCCCAATGACTCTGTCAGACTTCATGCGCCTCAACCTTGTGATCTACCACAACTCAACTCAGCCGCTGGACGCAGATGACTGGCTCCGTGACATGACTAATGCACTGGAATCTTCAGGCGCGCCAGTGGCTAGCTATGTCACCTTTGCCTCGTACTTCTTGAAGGGTCCTGCCGCTCAATGGTGGGACGGCCACAGGTGCTCACAGCCTGTTGGAACAATCATCACCTGGCCGGAGTTCCAAGCCGCGTTCCATGCCCGTCACATTCCTCAAGGACTGATGGACAAGAAGAAGCATGAATTCTACAATCTCGTCCAGGGCAACAAGACCGCGGATGCTTATCAGCGGGAATTTTTGAACTTATCTCACTATGCTGAAGAAGACATTGCAACTGATGCTCGTAGGTAGTAGAAGTTCCGTAAGGGCCTCCACCCTGATATCAAACTGGCACTCCTTGTTCAGGATTTTGACAACTTTGCAACCTTGGTGAACAAGTCCATTATGGTGGAAATAGGTCTGCAGGACTACAAGGATAGCAGCAAGCGCGTGACATGGGCTCATCTTCGGGCTCAGCAAGTCAGAAGAGCAAGATCTTGATTCCCCACAACATGTACCATGCACCTGCTCCTGCTCCAAGGCCATCCTATGCTGCACCTCATCTGCCTCCACCCCCACCTAGGCAGCCGAGGCTCCCAGCTCCACCACCACGAGCTATTGTTCCCCCTTCTCATCCCGAGGATGGATTATGCTTCAAATGTGGTCGTCCAGGACACCGTGCCAGAGACTGCAGGCAGAATCAGAATCAACTTACACTGCCTTCCAACCAGGCCGGCAACAACAACGCCAGGCCTTCTCAGGGTCGTGCTCAAGCTAGCAATGCTGAACTGAATGAAGCCCAAGACCAGCCTGCTACTATGATGGGTACTCTTCTCGTCAACTCAGTACCAACTTTTGTATTGTTTCATACAGGAGCATCACATTCTTTTATGTCTGAAGATTTTGCATCCATGCATGGCATTAATTACGAGGAGATGAACGTTCCAATAGTGGTAAACACATGTGACAACCCAAGTGCTGCCCCTGCCTTTTATGGCCATGTAACCTATGTGGACCCATGTGTCATGTGATGAATGTATTTGAGTTTGCTCCTTACCATGCCATTGTCTCATGCATCATGCATCATATCATTTCATCATCATGTCATGCATTATATAAATGTGGTGTGCTTCTTGTGACCTTCTGGTGATGTGAGTGTTCTTGTGGATGTGTGGCAAGAGTGGGCATCAACTCCTTCCCCTCTCTTATTAATTCAAAACAAAAAAAACCCTAAAACCCTTTTATTCCTATTGTCATTCTTCAACAGAATTATTTGGCTAATAAAATCTTTAAAAATGTTCATGATGTAGCCAATGTTAATTTGAACCCATATGTGTTGTTCTGTTGGTGTTTTGAGCAATATGATTTTGGGGTTTTAAAATAAATAGGGGCTGGTTGCTTAAAAGTATTTAAAATACTTGTTTCAAAAATCCTACGGTTAATTTTATTAAATAGGTCACATTTCCTTTTAGTCAAATGTATTTTTGTTTTATCAAACCCCCTTTTTATTTTTCCTCTGCTGGTTTTTATGTGTGGCTGTTTTTATTTAATGGAAAACCCTGTCGGTTCTCTTTGTCTGTGAGAGAGAGTGTTGCTGGGCCCTTCTTCTCCCTTGTGGCCCATCTAGCTAGCGAAGCCAGCCCAGCCAACTCCCTGACGGACACCTGCTCCCATTTGTCTCCGTCAGGTTCAGTGAGCGACGCCAAGAGAGAGAGCTGCGAGAGCGCCGACGCCGTCGCCGTCAGGGGCTCACGGACGTCGAGGCTCCCCTTTAAATAGGCGCAGATCCCTAGGGTTATTGTCTTCCCCCTCGCGCCGCCGCCATCTCCTCTCCTTCCTCTCCCTTCTTATTCTTATTCTCCCGGGTTCAGAGAGAGCAGGTAAGGTTCAGAGAGAGCACCACCGGTCGTCGCCGCCGTCTTCGCGCCTCCAATGGCCCTCGTCGCGGCCGGAGATGACGTGGAGAACGCGGGTGCTCGCCGCGTTCCATTCCCGCCGCTAGGGGTGAGGATCACCTCCCAGCAGTGTGTTGCATGTCATTGTCGTCCGCAAGGAGTGGGTCGTCGCTGGTGTTCTTCTTCCCCTTCGTCGCCGCCACGTATTCGCCCTCTTCTTCCTATTCGTCGCGTTCAAGCCGTCGTCGTCATCCCCTCGGTGAGCAGCCGCGTCCTTGCTCCGTAGCCGGATAGGATCATCGCCGTAGCCTGCGCGTCACCGCCGTTCTGCCAAGGCAGCGCCTTGAGGGCCGTTGCCTCCATCCCCTCGTCATGAGACGAGCAGGGGATGGACTCCCGGTAGTTCCCGTAGCCCCACAGCCGTTTCTAGTCGTCGGAGATGCCTCATAGTTGACGGATGCCACTGCCGCGTTCCTCTGTCGCTGATGAGTGCAGCTGGGTTCAGTTTCGTCAGTCATAGTGGGCAGGTAGTGTAGATGCAGCGAGAACGCCCCCCTGTTGGTCAGATCTGATCGATTAGCCTGGTGGTAGCCTGTTCGCTGTGGGATCGAGAGGTCTGGGGTTCGATTCCCCCCGGCCCGTTTTATTTTCGGCAGTGGTGTTGTGTGTGTGCGTGTGGGAACCGTTGTGGATCTGGCCGGATCCCATGTGCTGCGTGTGTGCATGTGTGTGTTGTCTGTGTGCATGTGTGTGTGTGTGGTGTGTGTGTGTGCATGACAGGTGGGCCTTGGCCCCACATGTCATACACTAAGGGGTCCTGGTACCTATGTAGGTGGGGCCCCCTGTTAGTGTTTGTTTTCTTTTGTTGTTTTATTTGTTATAACTGATATATTAGGTTATTTCTAATTCTAGTATCAATCCAAATCTGGATATGTTGATTTATGCTCATGGACATTGGTAGTAAGTTTTCTCTTATAGGATTGGTAATGTTTGCTATCTAGTGTTTTGCCATGATGCTCCATATTAACATAGGGGTGTGATATATGTTTTTGGGGTAGAATCACTCAAGGAATTCATTGGTGCAATTGGTTTGGTCTTTTGAGCAAGTTTGAGAAAATGTCATTTTGTCTCAAAGTGCCATTTTGTCATTTTTGTTATATTTAATCCATGTATGCTATGATATTTGTGCCAACACGAATGTGGTAGTCTTTGATGAGTATAATGCCATGGTATTTATTTTTTGTCATGTTAAACTTGCATACTAGTGGGAACCATGCTCTAAAGTAGCCACTAAAAGTAGCCACTAAACTTGCATACGAATCTGGTAATATTTTTATGCCATGAAGAGTGGATGCTATCTTGTGATATGTTGTGAATTAGCTCAAGCTCAGTGATAGTGATTTGAAGTAGATGTTGTCCTCTACCTTCCTGTTGATTTTCATGCCATGAGGTGGTCTCTATCACCAATAGTTCCTGCTGTCAACTTGCTATCAGCTTAAATCAGATTCCAGAAAACTGTGATTTTCACAAAGTCCCTAGAATCTGTTTCATCATGCCAACTTGTGAGCTTCATGCTTATTGATGTGTGCCTCCATTCCAGATTGTGTAGTTGGATAATTTGATAAGCATGCTATGTAGTTTCTGTCAGTGCCTTGTTTATGGTTGAAGACTTCCTGTAGCTCTAGATATTTGCTGTGAAAGTTGCTATGTTGCTGTTTTGTGGCAGATTGTTGTTTTAGTGTTTTGTGACTTGTGGGAGCTATGCTTCGTGGAATTGCTTGATCTTTGGATCTAATGTGATTGGTTTTTAATTGACTAACCAGTGGCTACCTTTGAATGCCAAGGAATAGCCCATGGTCTTCATTGTCTTGTGTTTTTCCTTTGAACTTGCTGTGAGCGTATCGTGAGAACCGTTACTCTGTTTCTTGTGTTCCACATATGCATTTGCATAGAGTTTGCATGAAGCATCCATATTTTCCATGATCATTCATGTTCAAACAACTTAACATGAGGTGCTGTCCAGAATCATAAATAACTAATCTATTGCACGTGAAACATGACTAGTTTAGGATTGCCATGTTAAATACTTCAATGAATCATGCATCATCTTGTTTGTGCTTTGCACCTTGGTTTTTTTATTTCTTGCTGTTTATTTTGGGTAGATTTGAGTGTTGAACTAAGTACGAGGATCCAGGAGAGTACCACTACGAGGAACCAGCTCTTTGTCCCTCTGAAGAACCAACATGCAAGATGACTATACACGGATCCCGACACTATTTTTGCTTTGCTAAATGCCTCGTTCTTATCGTTAGTATTGAGATACCTAGCACTTGAGTGTCAAGCCTCCTATATTTCCATGATAACCTCTGACCCCTCCACATCCTAGCAAACCTTGTTTGGCTAAGTTACCTTTGCTCAGCCCCTCATAGCGTTCTTAGTGGCAGGTGCATGTTGTTTCCATGTGATAACATGGATATCTAGAGATATCACAATATTTACTGTTATTTAATTTAATGCACCTATATATCTTGGTATGGTGGAAGGCTTGGCCTTTTGCTCGGTGTTTTGTTCCACTTTTACCGCTATGGTTACTTGTGACCGGTGTTATGTTTCCATACTTTGTGCTCCTAACATGCTCGGGGTTGTTATGGGGACCCCCTTGATTATTCGGTTGATATTAAGACTTGTCTGGCAAGACCCAACATTGGTACTATTTTCTTAACAACTTAATAAAAATGCATAGGGCTTTGCAACCCCGTGGATAATTAATTAACAACCCGGGCCAGTACTCCTCATGTGTGTTGGTCCAAACTTGAGCACTGTGCGGGGCCAACCCGAGGCAACTCGGGAGATTTCTATTAGGCCCCCGTACGCGTCGCTTATTCATCGTGTCCTAAGAATGAGATACGCGGCTCTTATCGGTTCGTCGACACGTCGGGAGATCTTCTTGGACTTGTTTTACCTTTCTCGAGTGGCTTGCGTGTGGAACTCTGAACTTCTTTGGGCTATCTCGAGGTGTTGGTTTTCCTTTGGAATTGCCTAGGATGATCGCGAGATCTGTGGTCGAGGTTATTGCCGCGGAGTGTGGTTAATTTATGATGGATTAGTTGGAGCACCTCTGCAGGGTTAAATCTTTCGGAAAGCCGTGCCCACGGTTATGTGGCAACTTGGATATTTGTATAACACCCGGTTATAGTCAACTTGAAGTTAACTCTAATAAAATACACCAACTGTGTGAGTAACCATGACCGTCTCTGCTCGTGAACATGATCCGAGAGAGAACACGGTGGGGTTATGTGTGACGTAAGTAGGTGTTCAGGATCTCTTAGAGGTCATTCTAGTTCTCGATCGTTATCCTAGACCACATATTTACTTTCATGTTCTCGTAAGATTAGCCACCATATATGCTTAGAGCTGCTGTAAACTAAACACTTATCCCCCATCTAACCTATGAGCTTGAATAGTCTCGGCACCCGGGCACGATATTGTTGAGTCCCCGTGGCTCACATATTACTACAACAAATACAGGTGCAGGTGCAGATGAGTTCGTGCCAGATGACATGACGCAGCTCCAGTGGGAGTACGATGAAGAACGTGGCAGGATGTATGTCACATATCCAGACGAGTAGAGTGGTCGTGGTCGTGATCTTTGGGGAAAGCAAGCCAGTGTCATTACTTTATTTTATCGTTTGTTTTCATCCGTAGCCGGACCCTGCCTTTGGATTGATGTTTGAATAAATTGTGTGGACTTGTAATTTAGCATGTGGCAAGTGTAAGCCAACTCCTATACTTGTCTCTTCCTAAATGTATGATGTAATGATGTTGTACTTGCGAATGACAAGACGTGCCTCTATCCCTCTCGAGGCCCCCTTGCCTTAATATGGATAGGTGCGCATCTTGGGCGTGACAACACCCCCGCTGGCCAATGTCAAACCTCCATGGTTAGTCATGACGTCCCCATCGAAATAGAAGGACTAGAATTCCATGCTTCCCCCATTATATTGAAGTCCTCCAAGATCGACCTTATTTTGGGAATGGATTGGTTGAAAGCACATACTGCTTCTGTCGTATGTGCCACCAAAACTGTTCACCTCCTGCATCCTTCTAATGAGATAGTCAACTACCATGCTCATCTTGTTCGAGATGCTGAAGCCCAGCTATATGCCATGAATGCATTAAATGATTCACCTCTTGAGGGAATTGAAAACATTCCAGTTGTCCGGGATTTCCAGGATGTTTTTCCAGAAGAACTTCCAGGGATTCCCCTATTGGTGAACGTCGCATGGGAAACAAAAATTTTCCTACGCACACGGAAACCTATCCATGGTGATGAGCATCTACGAGAGAGAGAGTGGATCTACATACCCTTGTAGATCGCTAAGCGGTAAGCGTTAAGAAATGTGGTTGGTGTAGTCGAACATCTTCGCGATCCAAATCGCCGAGCGTCCCGCGATCTCATCACGATCCGTCCCGCGATCCAATCACGATCCGTCCCGTGAACTCATCACGATCCGTCCCGCGATCTCATCACGATCCGTCTCACGATCTTGATCACGATCTGTCCCGCGAACTCATCACAATCCGTTCTGCGATCTCATCACGAACCGTCTCGCGATCTCGATCACGGTCCTTCCGATCTAGCACCGAACGGACGACACCTCCGCATTCAGCACACGTGCAGTTTGATGACGATCTCCACCGTCTTGATCCAGCAAGAGGACGTGGAGAGGAGAGAGAGTTCACCGGCAGCGTGACGGCGCTCCGGTGATGGTGGTGGAGTGATTCCGGCAGGGCTTCGCCTAAGCGCTGCAGAAAACCGATCTAGAGGAGAAACTATGCACCGGTGTAACGGGTAGCACGTGGCCGGAAATTCTGTCCAAAAACCACCCAATCCACTAGTATATATAGGAGGATAGGAGAGGAGAGGCAGCCAAGGCCTTTGGGTCGGTCGAAATAGGAGGTGGGAAGCAATCCTACTTCACCTCCAATCCTAGTTAGAGTAGGATTGCCTCCTATTGGCTGATTTTCCACTTTTTGCTTTAGGACTTTCTCTCCTGCGCCATGGGCCTTTGTGGATGTTTTCCAAGCCCACTAAGGGATGGTTATTATTCTCCCACAGACCATGGACCTCTTGGGGTCGAAATACCCCTCCCGGAGGCCTCCCGGTACACTACCGGCACTCCCGGTACACTACCGATGAGCCCGAAACTTTTCCGGAAACCAAACTGGGACTTCCTATATATGAATCTTTGCCTCCGGACCATTCCGGAGCTCCTCGTGACGTTCGGTATCTCATCCGGGACTCCGAACAAACTTCGGTCACCACCATACATAAATCTACACTACCGAAACGTCACCGAACCTTAAGTGTGCAGACCCTGCGGGTTCGAGAACTATGTAGACATGACCGAGACACCTCTACGGTCAATAACCAATGGCGGGACCTGGACGTCCACATTGGTTCCTACATATTCTACGAAGATCTTTATCGGTCGAACCTCTATGTCAAGGATTCAGTTAATCCCGTATAACGTTCCCTTTGTTCTTCGGTATGTTACTTGCCCAAGATTCGATCGTCGGTATCTCCATACCTAGTTCAACCTCGTTACCGGCAAGTCTATTTACTCGTTCCGTAATACAAGATCCCGCAACTAACAATTAGTCACATTGCTTGCAAGGCTTATTGTGATGTTGCATTACCGAGTGGGCCCCGAGATACCTCTCCATCACACGGAGTAACAAATCCCAGTCTTGATCCATGCCAACTCAACAGACACCATCGGAGATACCTGTAGAGCACCTTTATAGTCACCCAGTTACATTGCGATGTTTGATACACACAAGGCACTCCTCCGATATCCGTGAGTTGCATGATCTCATGGTCATAGGAACATATACTTGACATGCAGAAAACAGTAGCAATAAACTGACACGATCATATGCTATGTTTGTAGTTTGGGTCTTATCCATCACATCATTCTCCTAATGATGTGATCCCGTTATCAAATGACATCTCATGTCCATGGCTAGGAAACCTTAACCATCCTTTGATCAACGAGCTAGTCCATTAGAGGCATACTAGGGACATGGTTTTGCCTATTTATCCACAAATGCATTTAAGTCTCCGATCAATACAATTATAGCATGGATAATAAACGATTATCATGAACAAGGAAATATGATAATAACTAATTTATTATTGCCTCTAGGGCATATTTCCAACAGTCTCCCACTTGCACTAGAGTCAATAGTCTAGTTCACATCACCATGTGATTCGCATTGTTATGAATGTAACACCCAATGAGTTCTGGGGCTCGATCATGCTTTGCATGTGAGAGAGGTCTTATAGTCAACGGGTCTGCAATATTCAGATCCGTGTGTACTTTGCAAATCTCTATGTCAAACCGTAAACACTGCTACCACACTCCACTTGGTACTATTTCCAAATGGCTGCTCCACTATATGTATCCAGATTGCTACTACGAGTCATCCGGATTAGTGTTAAAGCTTGTATCGACGTAACTCCTTACGACGAACTCTTTATCACCTCCATAATCGAGAAACATCGCCTCAGTCTCTTAGTTACTTCGGATAATCTTGACCGCTGTCCAGTGATCCACTCCTGGTTCACTCTTGTACCCCCTGATGGACTCATGGCAAGGCACACACAGGTGCGGTACACAGCATGGCATAATATAGAACCTATGGCTAAGGCAGAGGGGACGACATTCGTCCTTTCTCTTTCTTCTGCCGTTGTCGAGCTTTGAGTCTCACTCAACTTTCACACCTTACAAATCAGGCGAGAACTTTTTCTCTGACTGATCCATTTTGAACTCTTTCAAAATCTTGTCAAGGTATGCACTCATTGAAAGTCTCATTGAGCATCTTGATCTATCTCCATAGATTTTGATGCTCAACAATTAGGTAGCTTCATCCAGGTCTTCCTTTGAAAATCACTTTCCAAATGACCGTTTTATGCTTTCCAGAAACTCTACATTATTTCTGATTAACAATATGTCATCCACATATACTTATCAAAAATTCTATAGTGCTCCCACTCACTTTATTGCAAATACAAGTTTCTCGTAAACTTTGTATAAACATCAAAACTTTCATCACCTCATCAAAGCGTATATTCCAACTCCGAGATGCTTGCTTCAGTCCATGGAAGGATCACCGAAGCTTGCACACCTTTTAGCATCCTTAGGCCTGACAAAACCTTCTGGTTGTATCACATACAACCTTTCTCAAGTAAACCGTTAAGGAAACGATGTTTTGACATCCATCTGCCAGATTTCATAATTGAAAACACAGCAACTGCTAACATAATTCCAACAGACTTTAGCACGACTACGAGTGAGAAAGTCTCATCGTAGTCAACTCCTTGAACTTGTCACAAACATCTTTGCAACAAGTCGAGCTTTACAAATAGTGACATTCACCATTAGTGTTTGTCTTCATTTTAAAGATCCATTTGTACTCAACGACCTGCCGTCCAACGAGCAATTCTACCAAAGTCTACACTAGGTTTTCATACATGGATCCTATCTTGGATTTCATGGCCTCTAACCATTTGTCGGAATCCGGGCCCATCATCGCTTCTCCATAGCTCGTAGGTTCATCGTTGTCCAACAACATGATCTCCAAGACAGAGTTGTCGTACCACTTAGGAGCAGTACACATCCTTGTCAACCTGCGAAGTTCGATAGTAACTTGATCCTGAAGCTTCATGATCGTCATCATTAACCTCCTCTTCAACTAACGTAGGCTTCACAGAAACATCTTTCTGCGCTGCGCTACTCTCTGGTTGAACAAAGGTTTAACAACCTCATCAAGCTCTATCTTCCTCCCACTCAATTCTTTCGAGAGAAACATTTCCTCGAGAAAGGATCCATTTAAGCAACTTACACTTTGCACTAGGATCTGAGATTGAAGGTTCACCCAACTGATCTTAGAGTATTCTATGAAGATGCAATTTGTCCGCCTTGGGTTCGACCTCATTAGGTGAAAACATTTTCCACACAAGTGTCACATCCCCAAATATTAAGAAATGACAGCTTAGGTTTCTATCAAACCATAATTCACATGGTGTCATCTCAACGGATTTAGATGGTGCCCTATTTAAAGTGAATGTAGTTGTCTCTAATGCATAACCCAAAAATTATAGTAGTAAAACGACAAGAGACATCATAGCACGCACTATGTTCAATAGAGCATAACTATGATGTTTGGACACACCATCACACTATGGTGTTCTAGGTGGCGTTTAGTTGTGAAACAACTTTCACATTGTCTTAAGTTGTATGCCAAACTCGTGACTCAGATATTCACCTCCACGATCATATCGCAGTCATTTTTAACTTCTTGTCACGATGATCTTTAAACTTCACTCTGAATTTGCTTGAACCTTTCAAACGATTCAGACTTGTGTTTCATTAAGTAAATATACACTATATCTACTCAAATCATCAGTGAAGGTAAGAAAATAACGATATCCACTGCACGCTACAAGACTCACTAGATTGCATACATCAACATGTATCATTTCCAATGAATCACTTGCCCGCTCCATCCAACGGGGTCCTTTAGTCATCTTGCCCAAGAGGCATGGTTCGCATGTCTCAACCGATTCAAAATCGAATGAGTCCAAATATCCATCAGCATGGAGTTTCTACATGCGCTTTATACCAACATGACATTTAGCGGCAGTGCCACAAGTATGTGGTACTATCATTATTAACTTTGTATCTTTTGACATCAATGTTATGAACATGTGTAATACTACGATCAAGATTTCAACAAACCGTTCTCATTGGGTGCATGACCATTGAAGGTATTATTCATGTAAACAGAATAACCATTATTCTCTAACTTAAATGAATAACCGTATTGCAATAAACATGATCTAATCATGTTCATGCTCAACGCAAAACACCAAATAACATTTATTTAGGTTCGTCACTAATCCTGAAGGTAGAGAGAACGTGCGATGTTGATCATATCAACCTTGGAAACACTTCCAACACATATCGTCACCTCACCCTTAGCTAGTTCTCTGTTTATTCCGTAGCTTTTATTTCGAGTTACTAACATTTAGCAACCAAACCGGTATCCAATACCCAAGTGCTACTAAGAGTACTAGAAAGGTACACATTAGTAACTTGTATATCAAATATACTTCTATCAATGTTGCCAGCCTTCTTATCTACCAAGTATCTAGGGTTGTTCCGCTTCAGCGACCGCTCACCTCATAACAGAAGCACTTAGTCTCGGGTTTGAGTTCAACTTTGGGTTGCTTCACTGGAGCAGCAACTGACTTGCTATCCATGAAGTTTCCCTCCTTGCTCTTGCCCTTCTCGAAACTAGTGGTTTGATTAACCATCAACACTTGACGCTCCTTCTTGATTTCTACCTTCGCGGTGTCAAACATCGCGAACAGCTCAGGGATCAACATTTCTTTCCCTGGCATTTTATAGTTCATCACCAAGTTCTAGTAGCTCAGTGACAGTGACTTGGAGAACTACATCAATCACTATCTTATCTGGAAGAACAACTCCCACTCGATTCAAGCGATTGTAGTACCCAGACAGTCTGAGCACATGCTCAACGATTGAGCTATTCTCTTTCATCTTGCAGGCAAAGAATCTCGTTGGAGATCCTATATCTCGCAACTCGGACACGAGCCTGAGATCACAATCTCAGCTCTTAGAACATCTCATATGTTCCGTGACGTTCAAAACGTTTCGGAGCCTCAATTCTAAGCCGTAATGCATGACACACTAAACTATCAAGTAGTCATCGAAACGTGCCTGTCAGATGTTCACAACATCTATAGACGACGCTAGATGGGGTGGCGCACCGAGCGGTGCATTAAGGACATAAGCCTTCTGTGCAGCAATGAGGACAATCCTCAGATCACGGACCCAGTCCGCAATTTTGCTACCAACATCTTTCAATTCTATTTCTCTAGGAACATATAAAAATACAAGGGAGCTACAGCGCGAGCTAGTAATCTACAACATAATTTGCAAAGACACTTTGACTATGTTCATGATAATGAGTTCAATTAATCATATTACTTAAGAACTCCCACTCAAATTGACATCCCTCGGGTCATTCGAGTGATACATGATCCAAATTCACCAACTCAAGTCCGATCATCACGTGAGTTAAGGTGGCTTCAATGGTGAACATCATTATGTTGATCATATCCACTATATGACTCATGCTCGACCTTTCGGTCTCTCGTGTTACGAGGCCATGTCTATACATGCTAGGCTCGTCAAGTTTAACCCGAGTGTTCTGCGCGTGCAAATTTGGCTTGCACCTGTTGTATGTGAACGTAGAGTCTATCAGACCCGATCATCACGTGGTGTCTCAACACGACGAACTTCCGCAACGGTGCACACTCGGGGAGAACACAGTTCATCTTGAAATTCAAGTGATGGATTACCTTATAATGCTACCGCCGTACTAAGCAAAACAAGGTGCATAAAAGGATTAACATCTCATGCAATTCATAAGTGACATGATATGGCCATGAACTTGTGTTTAAGATCTCCATCTTCGAAACACCGGGCATGATCTCCATCGTCACCGGCACAACACCATGATCTCCATCATCTTGATCTCCATCAATGTGTTGCCATTGGGGTTGTGGCGCCATCCCTGCTTCTACTTCTATTGCTACCGCTTAGCGATAAAGTAAAGCATTACATAGTGCTTAATGATTGACACGCAGGTCATACAATAATTAAAGACAAACCCTATGGCTCCTGCCGGTTGCCGTACTCAACGACATGCAAGTCGTGAAATTCTATACATCACATGATCATCTCATACATCACATATATCTCGTCATGTAATTGGCCATATCACATCACAACATACCCTGCAAAAAACAAGTTAGACGTCCTCTAATTGTTGTTGCATGTTTTATGTGGCTGCTACGGGTATCTAGCAAGAACGATTCTCACCTACGCATAAACCACAACGGTGATACATAGATTGCTTTTCAACCTTCTCAAGGACCGCCTTTGTCGGATCCGATCCAACTAAAGTGAGAGAAAACTGTCACCCCGCAAGCCATCTAAGCAACAAGTTGCGTCGAGGGAACCGGTCTCTCATAAGTGTACGAGTAATGTTGGTCCGGGCCGCTTCATCTCACAATCCCGCTGAACCAAAATCCGACCAAGGGAGGGAAGCAATCTAAGCATCAACGCCCACAAACCTTTTGTGTTCTACTCGAGATCTCATCGAACCATCAACCTAGCTCTTATACCACTGTTTGTGAACGTGCATGGGAAACAAAATTTTTCCTACGCACACGCAAACCTATCCATGGTGATGAGCATCTACGAGAAGGAGAGTGGATCTACATACCCTTGTAGAATGCTAAGCGGGAAGCGTTAAGAAACGCGGTTGGTGTAGTCGAACATCTTGCGATCCAAATCGCCGAGCGTCCCGCGATCTCATCACGATCCGTCCCGCGATCCAATCACGATCCGTCCCGTGAACTCATCACGATCCATCCCGCGATCTCATCAATCCGTCTCACGATCTTGATCACGATTTATCCCGCGAACTCATCACGATCCGTTCCACAATCTCATCACGAACCGTCTCGCGATCTCGATCACTGTCCTTCCGATCTAGCGCCGAACGGACGGCACCTCCGTGTTCAGCACACGTGCAGCTTGATGACGATATCCACCGTCTTGATCCAGCAAGAGGAGGTGGAGAGTAGAGAGAGTTCACCGGCAGCGTGACGACACTCCGGTGATGGTGGTGGAGTGATTCCGGCAGGGCTTCGCCTAAGCGTTGCCGAAAACCGATCTATAGGAGAAACTATGCACCGGTGTAACGGGTAGCACGTGGCCGGAAATCCTGTCCAAAAACCATCCAATCCACTAGTATATATAGGAGGATAGGAGAGGAGAGGCATCCAAGGCCTTTGGGTCGGCCGAAATAGGAGGTGGGAAGCAATCCTACTTCACCTCCAATCCTTGTTAGACTAGGATTGCCTCTATTGGCTGATTTTCCACTTTTTGCTTTAGGACTTTCTCTCCTGCGCCATGGGCCTTTGTGGCTGTTTTCCCATCCCACTAAGGGATGGTTATTATTCTCCCACAGTCCATGGACCTCTTGGGGTCGAAATACCCCTCCCGGAGGCCTCCCGGTACACTACCGACACTCCCGGTACACTACCGGCACTCCCGGTACACTACCGATGAGCTCGAAACTTTTTCGGAAACCAAACTGGAACTTCCTATATATGAATCTTACCTCCGGACCATTTGGAGCTCCTCGTGACGTCCGGGATCTCATCTGGGACTCCGAACAAACTTCGGTCACCACCATACATAACTCTACACTACCGAAACGTCACTGAACCTTAAGTGTGCAGACCCTGCGTGTTCGAGAACTATGTAGACATGACCGAGACACCTCTACGGTCAATAACCAATAGCAGGACCTAGACATCCACATTGGTTCCTACATATTCTACGAAGATCTTTATCGGTCGAACCTCTATTCAAGGATTCAGTTAATCCCGTATAATGTTCCCTTTGTTCTTCGGTATGTTACTTGCCCGAGATTCGATCGTCGGTATCTCCATACCTAGTTCAACCTCGTTACCGGAAAGTCTCTTTACTCGTTCCGTAATACAAGATCCCGCAACTAACAATTAGTCACATTGCTTGCAAGGCTTATTGTGATGTTGCATTACCGAGTGGGCCCCGAGATACCTCTCCGTCACACGGAGTAACAAATCCCAGTCTCGATCCATGCCAACTCAACAGACACCATCGGAGATACCAGTAGAGCACCTTTATAGTCACCCAGTTACGTTGCGACGTTTGATACACACAAGGCACTCCTCCGATATCCGTGAGTTGCATGATCTCATGGTCATAGGAACATATACTTGACATGCAAAAAACAGTAGCAATAAACTGACACGATCATATGCTATGTTTGTAGTTTGGGTCTTATCCATCGCATCATTCTCCTAATGATGTGGTCCCGTTATCAAATGACATCTCATGTCCATGGCTAGGAAACCTTAACCATCCTTTGATCAACGAGCTAGTCCATTAGAGGCATACTAGGGACATGGTTTTGTCTATGTATCCATACATGCATTTAAGTCTCCGATCAATACAATTATAGCATGGATAATAAACTATTATCATGAACAAGGAAATATGATAATAACGAATTTATTATTGCCTCTAGCGCATATTTCCAACATCCCCCTGCTAGAGTTGTCGAGTTTTTCATTGACTTGGTACCTGGTACCACTCCCATAGCCAAGCACCCATATAAGATGCCACCACATGAACTCCTTGAACTTAAGCAAGAAATTGACAATTCACTTCGGTTAGATTTCATTCGTCCAAGTTCCTCTGCTTGGGGAGCACCTTCTCTCTTTGTTAAGAAGAAGGATGGGACAAACCATCTGGTCTAGGATTATCGACCCATCAACCAAGCTAAATTCAAAACAAATACCCACTTCCTCGATCAACGATTTGTATGATCAACTTGCTGGTGCCTCAATTTTCTCTAATCTTGACTTGAGGTTGTTACCATCAGATCCGTGTTCATGAAGAGGATATTCCGAAGACTTCATTTGTTACTCGCTATAGCTCATATGAGTACACCGTCATGTCCTTCGGTCTAACCAATGCTAACAACTTTCTCTCGTTTAATGAATTATATCTTCATGGACTATCGACAAATTCGTCGTGGTTTATCTGGATGATATTCTGGTATTTTCTAAGAATAAAGAAGAGCATGTTAAACATTTGTCTTGTACTAGAAGAATTCGGGAACATCAACTATATGCCAAGTATTCCAAGTGTGAATTTTGGATGGACGAAGTAACCTACCTTGGTCATGTGATCTCTAAGGATGGTATTGCGGTCAACCCAGAACGAGTTTAGGCTATTCTTTTTTGGACTCCCCCGAAGAATGTCAAGCAAGTCAGAAGTTTTCTCGGACTTGCCAGCTATTGCCGTCGATTCGTTGAGAACTATCCAAGATTGCAAAGCCCTTAACCAATCCGCTTCACAAAGGTGTTAAATATGAGTGGACAGAAAAATGTCAGGACAAATTTCAGACACTTAAAGACAAGATGACGTTGCTCTAGTGCTTGCTCCTCTGGATACTCATAAGGACTTTGTCATTATTGTGACGCTTCACGTCAAGGAATAGGCCGTGTCCTAATGCAAGAACGCAAAGTGGTTGCTTATGCCTCTCGTCAATTGCGCCCTCATGAGGAGAACTACCCAATTCATGACCTTGAACTTGCTGCGTAATACATGCACT
>JAAAWK010000934.1:0-14992 GCA_022496015.1 Hordeum marinum
AAGTCGAAGGGGTAGATCCGTTCGGTCAACAGTGTCAGGGTTAGAAGGGGCGGGGGACCTGGTGGGTGTCAATGCCGCCAGGTCTTGCCCTGGGCCCTCTTACGTTGGGAAACTTTCGCATCGAGTCGGTACCGAGGGAACCTTGCGGTGGCTTGGGCCCGGACCTTGTGCTAAGGGTTTGCTATGGGCTGGCCTATCACACCAGGTGAAAATGTCCCTCGGTCAATCCTTCCGGTGAAAGTCAAAAGGGTAGATCCGTTTGGTCAACAGTGTTAGGGTTAGACGAGACGGCGTACCTGGGGGTGGCAATGCCGCCAAGTTTTGCCCTGGCCCTCTTACGTTGGGAAAATGGGCATCGGGTCGACACCGAAGTGATCTTGCGGTTTGTGGGCCCGAACCTTGTGCTAAGATGTTGCTATGGGCTGGCCTATCACAGCCAGGTGAAAATGTCCCTCGGTCAAACCCCGTCCGGTGAAAGTCAAAGGGGTAGATCCGTTCGGTCAACAGTGTCAGGGGTTAGACGGGACGGGGGACCTAGGGGTGGCAATGCCGCCAGGTCTTTCCCTGCACCCTCTTACGTTCGGAAACTGTCGCATCGGGTCGACACGAGGGAATCTTGTGGTGGGTTGGGGCCTGACCTTGTGCTAAGATGTTGCTATGGGCTGGCCTATCACAACCAGGTGAAAATGTCACTCGTTCAAACCCCGTTCTGTGAAAGTCGAAGGGGTAGATCCGTTCGGTCAACAATGTCAGGGTTAGACGGGAAGGGGGACCTGGTGGGTGTCAATGCCGCCAGGTCTTGCCCTAGGCCCTCTTACGGTGGGAAACTTTCGCATCAAGTCAGTACCGAGGGAATCTTGCGTTGGCTTGTGCCCGGACCTTGTGCTAAGATGTTGCTATGAGCTGGCCTATCACAACCAGGTGAAAATGTCCCTCGGTCAAACCCCGTCCGGTGAAAGTCAAAGGGGTAGATCCGTTCGGTCAACTGTGTTAGTGTTAGACGAGACGGGGGACCTGGGGGTGGCAATGCCGCCAGGTTTTGCCCTGGGCCCTCTTACGTTGGGAAAATGTGGTATCGGGTCGACACCGAGGGGATCTTGCAGTTTGTTGGGCCCTACCTTGTGCTAAGATGTTGGTATGGGCTGGCCTATCATAGCCAGGTGAAAATGTCCCTCGTTAAACCCTGTCCGGTGAAATTCAAAGGGGGTAGATCCGTTCGGTCAACAGTGTCAGGGTTAGACGGGACGGGGGACCTGGTGGGTGTCAATGCTGCCAGGTCTTGCCCTGGGCCCTCTTACGTTGGGAAAATGTCGCATCGGGTCGACACCGAGGGGATCTTGCGGTTTGTTTGGCTCGAACCTTGTGCTAAGATGTTGCTATGCGCTGGCCTATCACAGCCAGGTGAAAATGTCCCTCGGTCAAACCTCGTCCGGTGAAAGTCAAAGGGGTAGATCCGTTCGGTCAACAGTGTGAAGGGTTAGACGGGACGAGGGACCTAGGGGTTGCAATGCCGCCAGGTCTTTCCCTGCACCCTCTTACGTTCGGAAACTGTCGCATCGGGTCGACACCCAGGGAATCTTGTGGTGGGTTGGGCCCGACCTTGTGCTAAGATGTTGCTATGGGCTGGCCTATCACAACCAGGTGAAAATGTCCCTCGTTCAAACCCGTCCTGTGAAAGTCGAAGGGGTAGATCCGTTCGGTCAACAGTTTCAGGGTTAGACGGGACGGGGGACCTGGTGGGTGTCAATGCCGCCAGGTCTTGCCCTAGGCCCTCTTACATTGGGAAACTTTCGCATCGAGTCGGTACCGAGGGAATCTTAAGGTGGCTTGGTCCCTAACCTTGTGCTAAGATGTTGCTATGAGCTGGCCTATCACAGCCTGGTGAAAATGTCCCTCGGTCAAACCCCGTCCAGTGAAAGTCAAAGGGGTAGATCCGTTCGGTCAACAGTGTCAGGGTTAGACAATACGGGGGACCTAGGGGTGGCAATGCCGCCAGGTATTCCCTGGGCCCTCTTACGTTGGGAAAATGTGGTATCGGGTCGACACCGAGGGGATCTTGCAGTTTGTTGGGCCCTGACCTTGTGCTAAGATGTTGCTTGGGTTGGCCTATCACAGTAGGTGAAAATGTCCCTCGTTAAACCCCGTCGGTGAAAGTCAAAGGGGTAGATTCGTTCGGTCAACAGTGTCAGGGTTAAACGGGACGGGGGACCGGGTGTCAATCCTGCCAGGTCTTGCCCTGGGCCCTCTTACGTTGGGAAACCCGCATCGAGTCGGTACCGCGGGAATCTTGCGGTGGCTTGGGCCCGGACCTTGTGCTAAGATGTTGCTATGGGCTGGCCTATCACAGCCAGGTGAAAATGTCCCTCGGTCAAACCCGTCCGGTGAAAGTTGAAGGGGTAGATCCGTTTAGTCAATAGTGTTAGGGTTAGACGAGACGGGGGACCTGGGGGTGGCAATGCCGCCAGGTTTTGCCCTGGCCCTCTTACATTGGGAAAATGTGGCATCGGGTCGAACCGAGGGGATCTTGCGGTTTGTTGGGCCCGAACCTTGTGCTAAGATGTTTCTATGTGCTGGCCTATCACAGCGAGGTGAAAATGTCCCTCGGTCAAACCCCGTCCGGTGAAAGTTAAAGGGGTATATCCGTTCGGTCAACAATGTCAGGGGTTAGACGGGACGGGGGACCTAGGGGTGGCAATGCTGCCAGGTCTTTCCCTGCACCCTTTGACGTTCGGAAACTGTCGCATCGGGTCGACACCGAGGGAATCTTGTGGTGGGTACGGCCTGACCTTGTGCTAAGATGTTGCTATGGGCTAGCCTATCACAACCAGGTGAAAATGTCCCTCGTTCAAACCCGTCCTGTGAAAGTCGAAGGGGCAGAACCGTTCGGTCAACAGTGTCAGGGTTAGACGGGACGGGGGATCTGGTGGGTGTCAATGCCGCCAGGTCTTGCCCTAGGCCTTCTTACATTGGGAAACTTTCGCATCGAGTCGGTACCGAGGGAATCTTAAGGTGCTTGGGCCCGAACCTTGTGCTAAGATGTTGCTATGAGCTGGCCTATCACAGCCTGGTGAAAATGTCCCTCGGTCAAACCCGTCCAGTGAAAGTCAAAGGGGTAGATCCGTTCGGTCAAAAATGTCAGGGTTAGACAATACGGGGGACCTGGGGGTGGCAATGCCGCTAGGTTTTGCCCTGGCTCTCTTACGTTGGGAAAATTTGGTATCGGGTCGACACCGAGGGGATCTTGCAGTTTGTTGGGCCCTGACCTTGTGCTAGATGTTGCTACGGGCTGGCCTATCACAGCTAGGTGAAAATGTCCCTCGTTAAACCCCGTCCGGTGAAAGTCAAAGGGGTAGATCTATTCGGTCAACAATGTCAGGGTTAAAGGGACGGGCGACCGGGTGTCAATCCTGCCAGGTCTTGCCCTGGGCCCTCTTACGTTGGGAAACTCTCGCATCGAGTCGGTACGCGGGAATCTTGCGGTGGCTTGGGCCCGGACCTTGTGCTAAGATGTTGGTATGGGCTGGCCTATCACAGCCAGGTGAAAATGTCCCTCGGTCAAACCCCGTCCGGTGAAAGTTGAAGGGGTAGATCCGTCTGGTCAACAGTGTTAGGGTTTAGACGAGACGGGGGACCTGGGGGTGCCAATGCCGCCAGGTTTTGCCCTGGCCCCTCTTACGTTGGGAAAATGTGGCATCGGGTCGACACCGAGGGGATCTTGCGGTTTGTTGGGCCGAACCTTGTGCTAAGATGTTTCTATGTGCTGGCCTATCACAGCGAGGTGAAAATGTCCCTCGGTCAAACCCCGTCCGGTGAATGTTAAAGGGGTATAATCCGTTCGGTCAACAATGTCAGGGGTTAGACGGGACGGGGACCTAGGGGTGGCAATGCTGCCAGGTCTTTCCCTGCACCCTCTGACGTTCGGAAACTGTCGCATCGGGTCGACACCGAGGGAATCTTGTGGTGGGTACGGCCTGACCTTGTGCTAAGATGTGCTATGGGCTGGCCTATCACAACCAGGTGAAAATGTCCCTCGTTCAAACCCCGTCCTGTGAAAGTCGAAGGGGTAGAACCGTTCGGTCAACAGTGTCAGGGTTAGACGGGACGGGGGACCTGGTGGGTGTCAATGCCGCGAGGTCTTGCCCTGGGCCCTCTTACATTGGGAAACTTTCGCATCGAGTCAGTACCGAGGGAATCTTGCGGTGGCTTGGGCCCGGACCTTGTGCTAAGATTTGCTATGGCTGGCCTATCACACCAGGTGAAAATGCCCTCGGTCAATCCCTTCCGGTGAAAGTCAAAGGGGTAGATCCGTTCGGTCAACAGTGTTAGGGTTAGACGCGACGGGGACCTAGGGGTGGCAATGGCACTAGTTTTCCCAGCACCCTCTTACTTGGGAAAACTGATGCATCAGGTCGACACCGAGGAATCTGGTGGTGGGTTGGGCCTGACCTTGTGCTAAGATGTTGCTATGGGTTGGCCTATCACCCTGGAGAAAATGTCCCTCGTTCAAACCCCGTCCTGTGAAAGTCGAAGGGGTAGATCCGTTCGGTCAACAGTGTCAGGGTTAGACGGGTAGGGGACCTGGTGGGGTCAATGCCGCCAGGTCTTGCCCTGGCCCTCTTACGTTGGGAAACTTCGCATCGAGTCGGTACCGAGGAAATCTTGCGGTGGCTTGGGCCTGGACCTTGTGCTAAGATGTTGCTATGGGCTGGCCTATCACAGCCAGGTGAAAATGTCCCTCGGTCAAACCCTGTCCGGTGAAAGTCAAAGGGGTAGATCCGTTCGGTCAACAATGTTAGGGTTAGACGGGACAGGGGGACTAGGGGTGGCAATGCCGCCAGGTCTTTCCCTACCCTCTTATGTGGGAAATGTCGCATCGGGTCGACACGAGGGAATCTTGGTGGTTGGCCCGACCTTGTGCTAAGATGTTGCTATGGCTGGCCTATCACGGCCAGGTGAAAATGTCCCTCGTTCAAACCCCAGCTGTGAAAGTCGAAGGGGTAGATCCGTTCAGTCAATAGCGTCAGGTTAGACGGGACAGGGGACCTGGTGGGTGTAATGCCGCCAGGTCTTGCCTGGGCCCTCTTACGTTGGGAAACTTTCGCATCAAGTTGGTACCAAGGGAATCTTGCGGTGGCTTAGGCCCGACCTTGTGCTAAGATGTTGCTATGGGTTGGCCTATGACAATGAGGTGAAAATGTCCCTCGGTCAAACCTCGTCCGATGAAAGTCAAAGGGGTAGATCCGTTCGATCAACAGTGTTGGGTTAGACGAGAGGGGAACCTGGGGGTGGCATGCCGCCAGGTTTGCCCGTGCCCTCTTACGTTTGGAAAAGTGGCATCGGGTCGACACCGAGGGGATCTTGCGGTTTGTTGGGCCCGAACCTTGTGCGAAGATGTTGCTATGGCTGGCCTATCACAGCCAGGTGAAAATGTCCCTCGTCAAACCCCGTTCGGTGAAAGTCAAAGAGGTAGATCCGTTCAGTCAACAGTGTCAGGGTTAGACGGGACGGGGGACCTAGGGGTGGCTGTGCCGCCAGGTTCCCTGCACCCTCTTACGTTCGGAAACTGTCGCATCGGGTCGACACCGAGGGAATCTTGTGGGGTTGGGCCCACCTTGTGCTAAGATGTTGCTATGGGTTGGCCTATCACAGCCAGGTGAAAAATGTGTCGTTGACAATAACCCCGTCCCCGTTGAAACCTTGTCCTATGAAAGTTGAAGGGTAGATCGTTCGGTAACAGTGTCAGGGCTAGACGGGACGTGGGACCTGGTGGGTTCAATGCCGCCAGGTCTTGCCCTGGCCCCTCTTACTTGGGAAACTTTCGCATCGAGTCGGTACCGAGGGAATCTTGCGGTGGCTTGGGCCCGGACCTTGTGCTAAGAGTTTTCTATGGGCTGGCCTATCACAGCCAGGTGAAAATGTCCCTCGGTCAAACCCCGTCCGGTGAAAGTCAAAGGGGTAGATCCATTCGGTCCACAGTGTCAAGGGTTAGACGGGATGGGGGACCTAGGGGTGGCAATGCCGCCAGGTCTTTCCCTGCACCCTCTTACGTTCGGAAACTGTCGCATCGGGTCGACACCGAGGGAATCTTGTGGTGGGTTGGGCCCGACCTTTTGCTAAGATGTTGCTATGGGCTGGCCTATCACAACCAGGTGAAAATGTCACTCGTTCAAACCCCGTCCTGTGAAAGTCGAAGGGGTAGATCCGTTTGGTCAACAATGTCAGGGTTAGACGGGAAGGGGGACCTGGTGGGTGTCAATGCCGCCAGGTCTTTCCCTAGGCCCTCTTATTGGGAAACTATCGCATCGAGTCGGTACCGAGGGAATCTTGCGGTGGCTTGGGCCCGAACCTTGTGCAAAGATGTTGCTATGAGCTGGCCTATCACAGCGAGGTGAAAATGTCCCTCGGTCAAACCCGTCCGAAAAGTCAAAGGGGTAGATCCGTTCGGTCAAAAGTGTTAGTGTTAGACGATATGGGGGACCTGGGGGTGGCAATGCTGCCAGGTTTTGCCCTGGCCCTCTTATGTTGGGAAACTTTCGCATCGAGTCGGTACCGAGGGAATCTTGCAGTGGCTTGGGCCCGAACATTGTGCTAATATGTTGCTATGGGTTGGCCTATCACAGCGAGATGAAAATGTCCCTCGCTCAAACCCCATCCGATGAAAGTCAAAGGGGTAGATCCATTCGGTCAACAGTGTTAGGGTTAGACGAGATGGGGAACCTGGGGGTGGCAATGTCGCCAGGTTTTGCCCTATGCCCTCTTACGTTTGGAAAATATGGCACCGGTCGACACCGAGGGGATCTTGCGGTTTGTTGGGCTCGGACCTTGTGCGAAGATGTTGCTATGGGCTAGCCTATCACAGCCAGGTGAAAATGTCCCTCGGTCAAACCCCGTCCGGTGAAAGTCAAAGAGGTAGATCCGTTCAGTCAATAGTGTCAGGGGTTAGACGGGACGGGGGACCTAGGGGTGGCAATGCCGCCAGGTCTTTCCCTGCACCCTCTTACGTTCGGAAATTGTCGCATCGGGTCGACACAGAGGGAATCTTATGGGGGTAGGGCCCGACCTTGTGCTAAGATGTTGCTATGGGCTGGCCTATCACAGCCAGACGAAAATGTCCCTCGTTCAAACCATGTCCTGTGAAAGTCGAAGGGGTAGATCCGTTCGGTCAACAGTGTCAGGGTTAGACGGGAAGGGGGACCTGGTGGGTGTCAATGCCTCCAGGTCTTGCCCTGGGCCCTCTTACGTTGGGAAACTTTCGCATCGAGTCGGTACCGAGGGAACCTTGCGGTGGCTTGGGCCCGGATCTTGTGCTAAGGGTTTGCTATGGGCTGGCCTATCACAGCCAGGTGAAAGAAAAGTCCCTCGGTCAATCCCTTCCGGTGAAAGTCAAAGGGGTAGATCCGTTTGGTCAACAGTGTTAGGGTTAGACGAGACGGCGTACCTGGGGGTGGCAATGCCGCCAAGTTTTGCCCTGGCCCCTCTTACGTTGGGAAAATGTGGCATCGGATCGACACCGAAGGGATCTTGCGGTTTGTTGGGACCGAACCTTGTGCTAAGAATGTTGCTATGGGCTGGCCTATCAGAGCCAGGTGAAAATGTCCCTCGGTCAAACGTCGTCCGGTTGAAAGTCAAAGGGGTAGATCCGTTCGGTCAACAGTGTCAGGGGTTAGACGGGACGGGGGACCTAGGGGTGGCAATGCCGCCAGGTCTTTCCCTGCACCCTCTTACGTTCGGAAACTGTCCAATCGGGTCGACACCGAGGGACTCTTGTGGTGGGTTGGGGCCTACATGTGCTAAGATGTTGCTATGGGCTGGCCTATCACAACCAGGTGAAAATGTCACTCGTTCAACCCCGTTCTGTGAAAGTCGAAGGGGTAGAATCGTTTCGGTTCAACAATGTCAGGTTTAGACAGGAGGGGGGACCTCGTGGGTGTCAATGCCGCCAGGTCTTGCCCTAGGCCCTCTTACGGTGGGAAACTTTCGCATCAAGTCAGTACCGAGAGAATCTTTCGTTGGCTTGTGCCCGGACCTTGTGCTAAGATGTTGCTATGAGCTGGCCTATCACAACCAGGTGAAAATGTCCCTCGGTCAAACCCCGTCCGGTGAAAGTCAAAGGGGTAGATCCGTTCGGTTAACTGTGTTAGTGTTAGACGAGACGGGGGACCTGGGGGGTGGCAATGCCGCCAGGTTTTGCCCTGGGCCCTCTACGTTGGGAAAATGTGGTATCGGGTCGACACCGAGGGGATCTTGCAGTTTGTTGGGCCTACCTTGTGCTAAGATGTTGGTATGGGCTGACCTATCATAGCCAGGTGAAAATGTCCCTCGTTAAACCCTGTCCGGTGAAGTCAAAGGGGGTAGATCCGTTCGGTCAACAGTGTCAGGGTTAGACGGGACGGGGGACCTGGTGGGTGTCAATGCTGCCAGGTCTTGCCCTGGGCCCTCTTACGTTGGGAAACTTTCGCATCGGGCGGTACCGAGGGAATCTTGCGGGGGCCTTGGCCTGGACCTTGTGCTAAGATGTTGCTATGGGCTGGCCTATCACAGCCAGGTGAAAATGTCCCTCGGTCAAACCCCGTCCGGTTGAAAGTCAAAGGAGTAGATCCATTCGGTCAACAGTGTCAAGGTTAGACGAGACGGGGGACTTGGCGGGTGGCAATTCCGCCAGGTTTTGCTCTGTGCCCTCTTACGTTTGGAAAATGTGGCATCGGGTCGACACCGAGGGGATCTTGCGGTTTTTGGGCCTGGACCTTGTGCTAAGATTGTTGCTATGGGCTGGCCCTATCACAGCAGGTGAACATGTCCCTCGTCAAACCCAGTCCGGTGAAAGTCAAAGGGGTAGATCCGTTCGGTCAACAGTGTCAGGGGTTAGACGGGACGGGGGACCCTAGGGGGTGGCAATACCGCCAAGGTCCTTCCCCTGCACCCTGTTACGTTCGGAAAACAGTCGCATCGGGTCGGATACCGAGGAATCTTGTGGGGGTTGGGCCCGACCTGTGCTAAGATGTTGCTAGGGCTGACCTATCACAGCCAGGTGTAAATGTCCCATCGTTCAAACCCCGTCTGGTGAAAGTTGAAGAGGTAGATCCGTTCGGTCAAACAGTGTCAGGGTTAGATGGGAAGGGGGACCTTGTGGGTGTCAATGCCGCCAGGTCTTGCCCTTGGCCCTCTTACGCTGGGAACTTTCGCATCGAATCGGTACCGAGGGAATCTTGCGGTGGGCTTGGGCCCGGACCTTGTGCTAAGAGTTTGCTTTGGGCTGGCCTATCACAGCCAGGTGAAAATGTCCCCGGTCAAACCCCCGTTCGACGAAAGTCAAATGGGTAGATCCGTTCGGGGTCAACAGTGTTAGGGTTAGACGAGATGGGGAACCTGGGGGTGGCAATGCCGCCAGGTTTTGCCCTGTGCCGTCTTACGTTGGGAAAAAAGTGGCATCGGGTCGACCCCGAGGGGATCTTGCGGTTTGTTGGGCCCGGACTTGTGCGAAAATGTTGCTATGGGCTGGCCTATCACAGCCAGGTGAAAATGTCCCTCTGTCAAACCCCGTCCTGGTTGACTAAGCTTGAAGGGGTAGGCTCCGTTTGCGTCAACAGTGTCAGGGCTAGACGGGACGTGGGACCTGGGGGTTTCAATGCCAGGTCAGGTTCTTGCCCTTGGGGCCCTCTGACGTTCGGAAACTTTCGCATCGAGTCGGTACCGAGGGAATCTTGCGGTTGGCTTGTGGCCAGGACCTTGTGCTAAAGAGTTTTTCTCATGGGCAGGGCCCTCTATCACAACCAGGTGAAAATGTCACTCGTTTCAAACCTCGTCCAATGAAAGTCGACGGGGGTAGATCCGTGTGGTCAACAGAGTCAGGAGTTAGACGAGAAGGGGGACCAGGTGGGTGTCAATGCCGCTAGGTCTTTTCCCTAGGCCATCTTACGTTGGGAAAGTTTCGCGTCGAGATCGGTTACCGAGGGAATCTTGCGGTTGGCTTCGGCCCGGACCTTGTGCTAAGATGTTGCTCGGAGCTGGCCTATCACAGCGAGGTGAAAATGTCCCTCGGTCAAACCCCGTCCGATGAATGAAAGTCAAAGGGGTAGATCCGTTCGAGTCAAAAGTGTTAGGTTAGACGAGACGGGGAACCTGGGGGTCGGCAATGCCGCCAAGATATTGCCCTGGGCCCTCTGTACGTTGGAAAATGTGGTATCGGGTCGACACGATGGGATATTGCAGTTTTGTTGGGCCGGACCTTGTGCTAAGACGTTGCTATGGGCTGGCCTATCACAGCTAGGTGAAAATGTCCCGCGTTTAAACCCCGTCCGGTGAAAGTCAAAGGGGTAGCACACCGTTCGGTCAACAGTGTCAGGGCTAGACGGGACGGGGGACCTGGTGGTGTGTCAATGCTGCCAGGTCTGGGCCATGGGCCCTCTTACGTTGGGAAACTTTCGCCTCGAGTCGGTACCAAGGGAATCTTGCGGTGGCATGGGACCGGACCTTGTGCTAAGATGTTGCTATGTTGCTGGCCTATCACAGCCAGGTGAAGAAATGTCCCTCGGTCAAAACCCCCGTCCGGGTGAAAGTCAAAAGGTATGTTGATCCGTTCGGTCAACAGTGTCAGGGTTAGACGAGACGGGGGATTGGGGGTGGCAATGCCGCCAGGTTTTGCTCTGTGCCCTCTTACGTCTGGAAAATGTGGCATCGGGTCGACACGAGGGGATCTTGACCGGTTAGTTGGGCCCGGACCGTGGTGCTTAGATGTTGCTATTGGGCTGGCCTATCACAGCCTGGTGATAATGTACCTCAGTCAAACCCCGTCCAGGTGAAAGTCAAATGGGTAGATCCCGGTTACCGGTCATACAGTGTCAGGGGTTAGTCCGGGACGAGGAGGACCTAGGGGTTGACACAATGCCTCCAAGTCTTTCCCTGCAACCTCTTACGTTCGGAAATAGTCGCATCGGGTCGACACGAGGGAATCTCTGGGGGGGGTTGGGCCCGACCTTGTGCTAAGATGTTGCTATGGGCTGGACCTATCATAGCCAGTGAAAATGTCCCTCGTTCAAACCCCGTCCTGTGAAAGTCGAAGGGTAGATCCGTTCGGTCAACAGTGTCAGGGTTAGACGGGACGGGGGACCTGGTGGGTCTCAATGCCGCAGGTCTTGCCTTGGGCCCTCTTACGCTGGGAAACTTTTTGCATCGAGTCGGTACCGAGGGAATCTTGCGGTGGATTGGGCCCGGACCCTTGTGCTAAGAGTTTTCTATGGGCTGGCCTATCACAGCCAGGTGAAAATGTCCCTCGGTCAAAACCCCGTCCGGTGAAAGTCAAAGGGGTAGATCCATTCGGTCAACAGTGTCAAGGGTTAGACGGGACGGGGGACCTAGGGGTGGCAATGCCGCCAGGTCTTTCCCTGCACCCTCTACGTTCGGAAACTGTCGCACCGGGTCGACACCGAGGGGATCTTGCGGTTTGTTGGGCTCGGACCTTGTGCGAAGATGTTTGCTATGGGCTGGCCTATCAACAAGCCAGGTGAAAATGTCCCTCGGTCAAACCCCGTCCGTGTGAAAGTCAAAGAGGTAGATCCGTTCAGTCAATAGTGTCAGGGGTTAGACGGGACGGGGGACCTAGCGGGTGGCAATGGCGCTAGGTCTTTCCCTGCACCCTCTTACGTTCGGAAACTGTCGCATCGGGTCGACACAGAGGGAATCTTGTGGGGGTAGGGCCCGACCTTGTGCTAAGATGTTGGTATGGGCTGGCCTATCACAGCCAGATGAAAATGTCCCTCGTTCAAACCCTGTCCTGTGAAAGTCGAAGGGTAGATCCGTTCGGTCAACAGTGTCAGGGTTAGAAGGGGCGGGGACCTGGTGGGTGTCAATGCCGCCAGGTCTTGCCCTGGGCCCTCTTACGTTGGGAACTTCGCATCGAGTCGGTACCGAGGGAACCTTGCGGTGGCTTGGGCCCGGACCTTGTGCTAAGGGTTTGCTATGGGCTGCCTATCACACAGGTGAAAATGTCCCTCGGTCAATCCTTCCGGTGAAAGTCAAAAGGGTAGATCCGTTTGGTCAACAGTGTTAGGGTTAGACGAGACGGCGTACCTGGGGGTGGCAATGCCGCCAAGTTTTGCCCTGGCCCCTCTTACGTTGGGAAATGTGGCATCGGGTCGACCGAAGTGATCTTGCGGTTTGGGCCCGAACCTTGTGCTAAGATGTTGCTATGGGCTGGCCTATCACAGCGAGGTGAAAATGTCCCTCGGTCAAACCCCGTCCAGTGAAAGTCAAAGGGGTAGATCCGTTCGGTCAACAGTGTCAGGGGTTAGACGAGACGGGGGACCTAGGGGTGGCAATGCCGCCAGGTCTTTCCCTGCACCCTCTTACATTCGGAAACTGTCGCATCGGGTCGACACCGTGGGAATCTTGTGGTGGGTTGGGGCCTACCTTGTGCTAAGATGTTGCTATGGGCTGGCCTATCACAACCAGGTGAAAATGTCACTCGTTCAAACCCCGTTCTATGAAAGTCGAAGGGGTAGATCCGTTCGGTCAACAATGTCAGGGTTAGACGGAAGGGGGACTGGTGGGTGTCAATGCCGCCAGGTCTTGCCCTAGGCCCTCTTACGGTGGGAAACTTTCGCATCAAGTCAGTACCGAGGGAATCTTGCGTTGGCTTGTGCCCGGACCTTGTGCTAAGATGTTGCTATGAGCTGGCCTATCACAACCAGGTGAAAATGTCCCTCGGTCAAACCCCGTCCGGTGAAAGTCAAAGGGGTAGATCCGTTCGGTCAACTGTGTTAGTGTTTGACGAGACGGGGGACCTGGGGGTGGCAATGCCGCCAGGTTTTGCCCTGGGCCCTCTTACGTTGGGAAAATGTGGTATCGGGTCGACACCGAGGGGATCTTGCAGTTTGTTGGGCCCTACCTTGTGCTAAGATGTTGGTATGGGCTGGCCTATCATAGCCAGGTGAAAATGTCCCTCGTTAAACCCTGTCCGGTGAAATTCAAAGGGGGTAGATCCGTTCGGTCAACAGTGTCAGGGTTAGACGGGACGGGGGACCTGGTGGTGTCAATGCTGCCAGGTCTTGCCCTGGGCCCTCTTACGTTGGGAAACTTTCGCATCGGGTCGGTACCGAGGGAATCTTGCGGTGGCTTGGGCCTGGACCTTGTGCTAAGATGTTGCTATGGGCTGGCCTATCACAGCCAGGTGAAAATGTCCCTCGGTCAAACCCCGTCCGGTGAAAGTCAAAGGAGTAGATCCGTTCGGTCAACAGTGTCAAGGTTAGACGAGACGGGGGACTTGGGGGTGGCAATGCCGCCAGGTTTTGCTCTGTGCCCTCTTACATTTGGAAAATGTGGCATCGGGTCGACACCGAGGGGATCTTGCGGTTTGTTGGGCCCGGACCTTGTGCTAAGATGTTGCTATGGGCTGGCCTATCACAGCCAGGTGAAAATGTCCCTCGGTCAAACCTTGTCCGGTGAAAGTCAAAGGGGTAGATCCGTTCGGTCAACAGTGTCAGGGGTTAGACGGGACGGGGGACCTAGGGGTGGCAATACCGCCAGGTCTTTCCCTGCACCCTGTTACGTTCGGAAACAGTCGCATCGGGTCGATACCGAGGGAATCTTGTGGGGGTTGGGCCCGACCTTGTGCTAAGATGTTGCTATGGGCTGACCTATCACAGCCAGGTGTAAATGTCCCTCGTTCAAACCCCGTCCTGTGAAAGTCGAAGGGGTAGATCCGTTCGGTCAACAGTGTCAGGGTTAGATGGGACGGGGGACCTGGTGGGTGTCAATGCCGCCAGGTCTTGCCCTTGGCCCTCTTACGCTAGGAAACTTTCGCATCGAATCGGTACCGAGGGAATCTTGCGGTGGCTTGGGCCCGGACCTTGTGCTAAGAGTTTGCTTTGGGCTGGCCTATCACAGCCAGGTGAAAATGTCCCTCGGTCAAACCCCGTTCGACGAAAGTCAAAGGGGTAGATCCGTTCGGTCAACAGTGTTATGGTTAGACGAGATGGGGAACCTGGGGGTGGCAATGCCGCCAGGTTTTGCCCTCTGCCGTCTTACGTTTGGAAAATGTGGCATCGGGTCGACCCCGAGGGGATCTTGCGGTTTGTTGGGCCCGGACCTTGTGCGAAAATGTTGCTATGGGCTGGCCTATCACAGCCAGGTGAAAATGTCCCTCCGTCAAACCCAGTCCTGTGAAAGTCGAAGGGGTAGATCCGTTCGGTCAACAGTGTCAGGGCTAGACGGGACGTGGGACCTGGTGGGTTTCAATGCCGTCAGGTCTTGCCCTGGGCCCTCTTACGTTGGGAAAATTGGTCGAGTCGGGTCGTACCCGAGGGAATCTTGCGGTTGGCTTGGGCCAGGACCTTGTGCTAAGAGTTTCTATGGGCAGGCCTATCAACTAGGTGAAAATGTCACTCGTTCAAACCCCGTCTATGAAAGTCGACGGGGTATGATCCGTTTGGTCAACAGTGTCAGGGTTAGACGAGAAGGGGTACCAGGTGGGGTCAATGCCGCCAGGTCTTTCCCTAGGCCCTCTTAACGTTGGGAAGTTTCGCAATCGAGTAGGTACGAGGGAATCTTGCGGTGGCTTGGGCCCGGACCTTGTGCTAAGATGTTGCTAGGAGCTGGCCTATCACAGCGAGGTGAAAATGTCCCTCGGTCAAAACCCCGTCCGATGAAAGTCAAAGGGGTAGATCCGTTCGGTCAAAAGTGTTAGTGTGTTAGACGAGACGGGGAACCTGGGGTGGCAATGCCGCCAGATATTGCCCTGGGCCCTCTTACGTTGGGAAAATGTGTATCGGGTCGACACCGATGGGATATTGCAGTTGTTGGGCCCGGACCTTGTGCTAAATGTTGCTATGGCTGGCCTATCACAGCTAGGTGAAAAATGTCCCGCGTTAAACCCCGTCCGGTGAAAGTCAAAGGGGTAGACCATTCGGTCAAACCAGTGTCCAGGGCTAGACGATACGGGGGACCTGGTGGGTGTCAATGCTGCCAGGTCTTGCCCTGGGCCCTCTTACGTTGGGAA
>JAAAWK010000936.1:0-40425 GCA_022496015.1 Hordeum marinum
TTATTATTATATTTCCTTGTTCATGATAATTGTCTATTGTTCATGCTATAATTGTATTGATTGGAAACACGTTGCATATGTGGATACATAGAGAAAACTATGTCCCTACTATGCCTCTAGTAGACTAGTTGTTGATCAAAGATAGTCAAGGTTTCCTAGCCATTAACATGAGATGTCATTTGATAACAAGATCACATCATTAGGAGAATGATGGGATGGGCAAGTCCCAAATTATAAACGTAGCATATGATCATGTTAGTTTATTGCTACAGTTTTCTGCATGTCAAGTATATGTTCCTATGACCATGACATCATACAACTCACGGACATCGGAGGAGTGCCTTGTGTGTATCAAACGTCGCAACATAACTGGGTGACTATAAAGGTGCTCTACAGGTATCTCTGAGGGTGTCTACTAGGTTGGCATAGATCAACACTGGGATTTGTTACTCTCGTGTGACAGAGAGGTACCTCAGGGCCCACACGGTAATACAACATCACAATAAGTATTGCAAGCAATGTGACTAAGTGTTAGCCACGTGATCTTGTATTACAGATAGAGTAAAGAGACTTGCCGGCAACGAGATTGAACTAGGTATGGACATGTCGACGATCGAATCTCGGGCAAGTAATATACCGATAAACAAAGGGAACATCATACGGGATTAACTGAATCCTTGACATAGAGGTTTGATCGATATAGATCTTCGTAGAATATGTGGGAATCATATGGACATCCAGGTCCCGCTATTGGTTATTGACCGTAGAGGTGTCTCGGTCATGTCTACATAGTACTCGAAACCCGCAGGGTCTGCACACTTAAGGTTTGGTGATGTTTCGATAGTATAGAGTTATCTATGGTGGTGACCGAACGTTGTTCGGAGTCCCGGATGAGATCCCAGACGTCACGAGGAGCTCCAGAACTGCCAGGAGGTAAAGATTGATATATAGGAAGTCCTGTTTTGGTCACCGGAAATCTTTGGGCTCATCGATAGTGTATCGGGGAGTGCCGGAAGGGTATCGGGGGACCATCGGGTGGGGTATTTCAACCCAAGAGGCTACATGGGAAGTGGGAGGATGAATACCAGTCCTTATTGGGCTGGTGGAAGTCCCACAAAGGGCCCATGCGGTTGGGAAGAAAAGCCCAAGGAGAAAAAGGTGGAAAAAGGCAAAAAAGGCTAAATAAGGAAGGAGTCCTAATCCGACTAGGAGTGGAGAGGAGGACTCCTCCCTCCACTTCGGCCGAAGCCTAGGGGGGGCTGTACCTTGTGCCAAGCCTCCTCCTATCCTCATTCTATATATACTAGAGGTTTTAGGGTTTTTGCACATAGATTTTCAGCCAGGTGCTACCCTCTCCTCTAGATTGTAGTTTCTCCTCTAGATCGGTTTTTCAGCGGTGCTAAGGCGAAGCCCTGCTGGAAAAGCTCGACCACCATCACAGCAACGCCGTCGTGCTGCGGGAGAACTCTTATACCTCTCCACTCCCTCTTGCTGGATCAAGAAGGCGGAGATCGTCATCGAGCCATACGTGTGCTGAACGCGGAGGTGTCGTCCGTTTGGTGCTAGATCGGGACGGATCATGATTGGACTGTGGGAGGGTCGGCGATTTGGATCGCGAAGACGTTCTACTACATCAAACGCGTTTCTTAACGCTTCCCGCTTAGCGATCTACAAGGGTATGTAGATTCACATTCCCTCTCGTAGATGCTCATCATCATGGATAGATCTTGTGTGCGCGTAGGAAATTTTTTGTTTCCCATGCAACGTTCTGCAACAACAGCTTCCCCATATTCATCATTGATCAGTGGTGTTGTGTTTCCAATGTCCACATGCTCATCAATTTCTTCAACTCCGGCCTCTTCAGCTGTCAGCTTAGGCTGGGGCGATGATACTTGGTGGAGTTGAAGCATTTGCTTCCACTTCAATTTCTTCATCCATCTGCTTTGAGGTAGCAGTAGACTGATCCTTTTCTCTTTGTTCATCATTTGGGATGAGATAGCCAACACCAAAGGGTACTACTTGATAGGATGGCGCGGAGGTGATAGGAGTGGAATCAATCGGCTCAGTTGAAGAACTTAGCACTGTCTTCAATTTCTTCACTGCCGAGGAATCTGAAGTTGATGCCTTTGTGCATCCTTCTTCTTTGTAGCCTTAGTTTTCTTCGCTTCTGATGCAGAAGGAAGATTGATGACTTTCACCCTTGAGGAATTTAGAGTTTCTGCTGAGGTGAAGGAGGCGCAGTTTCTTCAGGCAAGACTGATGCACTCGTCCTTGTGGTTTCAATTTCCTCAGGCGCAGCAAAAGCTTCAGCTGGCCTGGTAATTTGTTCAGGCACAATAGTGGAGGTTGCCCTGGCAGGTTCTTCAGCAGCCTAAATTTCTTCAGCTGCTGGGAGCATATTCTTCAGCAGGCTGAGTAGTTTCTTCAGCCTGGGGAATTTGCGGTTGCGACTGAGCTGCAAACCCCTAAGTTGTGGTCCTTAACAGGAGCTTGAGAAGCCCTGACAAATCATACTTTAGTGCCCTTCCATTCAGCATCATACTTCTCTTGTTCTTCAGAGAGGTAGCGTATGTCAGACTGAACTGTGATGAGTTGATTTGGAGTCAATTTCATCACATTTTTCCTCAGAAACATTTGTTTTCTAGCCCAGCTCCTCTTAGCTCTTAGACCTTGATCTCTTTTCCATTTTTCCTCAGGTATGAAGTGTGTGAGGTCATGGTCCACACCAAGAGGTAGGTTCAGTGAGGAAAGTGGGGTGTTGGGATCCTCATGCCATATGTCAATGAAGTTGTGGATCATCTTGGGATCCAGCATGAGAGGAACAGAACTGCCTTTGGCTATTGCAACCCTTTCCTGAATTTCTCTGTGATTTCTTCCAATTCTTCATCATCAGCCTCATCATGATCCTTAGATCCTGAGGGTATATTCACCACAGCTTTGCTAGTGTGAGGACTTGGTCTTTGACCTTGTCCAACAGTTCTCTTTAGCTTCAAGAGAGTAGGACTTGTTGAAGACTATGCTTAGGAAGAGGAACTTGCAGAGACACCTGAAGCAATTGAGAAGCCCTTGGTCCTCTGACGTGTTGCAAGCTGCATAGGTGTGGAGGACTTTGCGGAAGCATCTGATGATTGTACATCTACTGATGGCATTGCAGAGGCCTTCGAAAAACTTGCTAGAGGGTTCTGTAGTGATGATTTTGAAGTTGAGGACTTTGACTCTACTGCATATTTCTTCAATTGATTTCTTTGGAACACTAGGAGAGGCTCCGGTAGAGGTAGCAGGAGCAACAGAGTCTTCATTGAATTTCTTCACAACCTCTTTTGCCTTCTTTGCCAGCTTGTCTTGTTGTCTTTCCCATTCTTGAGGAAAGTCATCACCAGTTTGGAGACTAGTGGGATCAGGAATTTGGTTTGGAGCCAAAGGTGGCTTATTGCAAGGGGATTTAACAACAAATTTTTACAGCTATTTTGGAGTGACGTATTGATATTCTTTCCACTCCCATGCCCATTTCCTCTCAATTACTGTATGTGAATCTTTCGCTGCTTTTTTGTTTCCTTGCCATGAGTTTCTTCATCAAGAGAACAATATTCCTCATATAGTTCATGAGGTATCTCAAATGTAGTTTGCACTTCAGGTTTTTTTCCACCTTTTTGTGGTTTTTTTCCATCAATCGTTTTCTTCGGCTGAGTATTCTTAGGAAGTGTGCAAATTTTCTTCAAGGAACGTTGCAAATGAGTTAAGTTGATGAGAACCTAGTGATTCACCAGCAGACATTTTGTACCTATGAATAGAGTATAGGTGCGATGAATTTGAAGAGGTCATATGCGTTCTGAGAAATTTTCAAAATACATCAAGTTGAGGAATTTTGGCCATAGATGTCTTGAGGAATTTCACTATGTGTTCCTGTCTTAGGTTCCAGAGTTGTGCAAATTTTGAGGATCCACACAACTGAGGAATCTTGAAGAAAATCATAACCTAGGAAAAACATGAAGAGAACGAGAATGTAATGTGCTTTAGAATATGATTCTTGAAGAACAAACACCTTTGAGGATTTTGTGGCAAACTTGAAGATCAAACACGGGCAGTAAAATCAGATTTTTTTACCCTGATGAAGAACACGACGAAGAGTGAGCCGAAATCGGAGAAGTTTGTCTGTCCAGATCTCGCACACCCTAGCTTGGCTGAGTGACACAGCTACAGCGGCGGCGGAGTGAAGTTTCCACGGCCGGTGCAAGTACGGCGATGGCGAGGTCGAGGCAGTGAAACTCTTTCTCCACGGCGGCGACGATTTTCGCGGCGCGCTAGGTTTGAGCTCGGGAGAGAGAGAGAGTGAGTGAAGAGTAACTCGAGCACAGTGAAAGGGAAGGGGTATTATAGTAGAGGTGAAATCCAATCTGCCTAAAGATTTTGGACTAGATTGCCCCTGACCCTTGCTCTCCATGCGACATGTGTCACCCACATTCTGAGTAGTGGGTAGTGGGGGATCATGGGTTAACCAGTCGTGGGAATCGGAACGGTTTTAGCGGGAAGCACCGAAAACTTTGATAGTGAAAATTTTAAAGTTTCCGTTTGCAAATTCTTCAGCTGTCAAGGACACAGTGAAGGCTTTGAATGAGTTTCAAAGTAGAATGCACGTGAAGAATTTGTGAACAGACTGGGTTGAGTTTAGCATAGAGGGGGAGCGAGTCCGATCACATTCACTTAGATGTAAATCAACTTGAAGAATTAGCAATAAGTGAATGCTCTTGACGACACTGAAAACTCTCTCTCTCTCTCTCTCTCACACACACACACATATATATAGTCAATGAAGAACATGTGTTTCATAGTTTGAAGAATTTGAAAAGTTGAGAAGTTTTCAAACTTGAGGAATTTGAAAATTTGAAGAATTTGCAAAATGATGAAAAAAATCAACTTTGAAGAATTTGAACTATGGTTGGTTGCGTGACCCACCGTATAAGACTAATTATTTCAGACACCGGGTACAATTGTCATAGGGTTATGAGCATCAAATTCTTCATTACTTTGTTCACACTTAGAGGGTTATTCTTAATTGATTGAAGAAAAAAGTTACTTTGTGTGTTGCCCATCTAAGTCATCAATTTTGCCTAAGTGTTAGGACGTGTGTGTTTTTCAAACAACATTCGAAGATTCTAAGTTATTTAGCTCACACCGCAACTTGCAAAATCTCTTTTCATCCAAGGGCTTTGTGAAAATATTGGTCAGTTGTTCTTCAGTGAAACTGTGGTCGATGGAGATGTACCCCTTGAGTACATGATCTCAAAGAAAATGATGATGAATCTGGATGTTCTTGGTCTTGTAGTTCCGAACTGGGTTCTAAGCAATCTTGATAGCGCTTTCATTTTCACAGTAGAGAGGCACATTTTTCATCTTGATGCCATAGTCCTTGAGGGTTTGCTTCATCCATAGAAACTGAGCGCAACATGAACCAGCAGCAATGTACTCAGCTTCAGCAGTAGATAGTGACACGCAGTTCTGCTTCTTCGAGGACCAACAGACTAAGGATCGTCCGAGGTAATGACATGTGTGTGAGGTTGACTTGCTATCCACATGAACTCCAACATAGTTAGCATCAGAGTATCCGACGAGGTGAAGATTTGAGCCCTTGAGATACCATAATCCAAGCGTTGGTGTGTGACCTAAGTATCGAAGAATATGTTTCACAACCTTATGGTGTGATTCCTTCGGTGTTGCTTGGAATCGGGCACACATGCAAACACTCAACATAATATCAGGTCTAGATGCACATAGATTCAATAAAGAGCCAATCATGGAGCGATATACATTCTGATCGAAATAGTTACCATTTTTGTCAGTGCGGAGGTGGCCTTTTGAAGGCATTGGAGTTTTGATGCGTTTGTACTCTTGCATGTCGAATTTCATCAGAACATCCTTGAGGTATATCATTTGAGATATGAAGATGCCATTGTCTTGTTGACGAATTCTAAGACCTAAGAAGAAATTTAAATACTCCCATCATAGACATTTGATATTCTGCACTCATCATATAAGCAAATTCATCACTTTTGTCGGGACCCCAATACTAAGTCATATGAATCCAGACTGTAACATATCACATCACTTTGCGGCCTCACGCACGGTAAGTTTCACGGCTGCAGACTTACCTTAGCCGAAACCGTTTGTGTCTTTTGGCTCACGTATGTGAACAGGTCGCTGGCAATCAAACGAGAGAGAACCCAGGCCGACATGACTAGTCATAGAACCCAAGTGGCACATCCGTACGGAAACAGGCATACATAACCCAACAATGCAGTTGTCGGTCTCAAGCGTGTGTAGACGAGTCATAGCAAGCTACAAGAACTCCATTACGCCGTGAGACATAAATGCCATCACTGCACGTAGACGAGTCATAGCAGGCTAAAGGGACTCCATTACATTGTGAGACATTTCCCTGAAGGGACAGACACAGCAGCAAAAGAAGGATACATGCCAGTCAATCAATGTGTCCGGAGCAGTAGCAAGCTACCATGGCTCGGTGGAAGCACAAAGAGGCAGTTTCCCATAAAGAGTACTACTAAAGGCACACAACTAGGTGTCGGATCCCATACATACCATTGCACGTCACACGTACGCCACGACATGCCCGATATGCATAGATACAACCATGGCATCACAACATAACCATACAACAACATGACGTTTATTTAAGAGGCTCAGACGAGCCTTGCATAATATGTTCTTACAGATAGGGGTCACATGAACCGACCCTCAAGTCATACAAACAAGTTCATACAAACCAAGTGGAAGCATAAAGCTGTCTGAGTACAGACAGATGAAAGGGGTAAAAAGGCACATGGCCTGACTATCTACAGCCCGCCACAGGCGTAAGGTCGTAGATGGGACACCAGCTATCCGGCATCGTCGACATCTACAAAGAACCCACCCGAAGGGTCCTGGGTCTCATCTGCCACATGAGTACAAATGTACTCAGAAAGTCTTTAAAGCAGACCTAGGCTAATCATGCTCATGTATCAACCAAATGGAAGGTGGAGTTTATGCAGCAATGCCAGCTTTGACTCATGGCTAACCTACACTACTCAATTTTAACTCTTTGTTTACATTTTAGATATCGCATACGAGTCCACTAACTCCATAGCAATACACCACCATACATTCACTTCCCTCTCCTAGGAGAGTGCCATCGATGGTACTCACACTTGTCTTGATATTTTTATGAGTATCCATTTGATTATCTAAGAACAACATAAGTTTTCCAAGTAGTCCATATCCGAGAACGCGGCTATTCGAATAGTTTCATACCCTGCAGGGATATACTTCTTCACACATGCTCTCGCCACTTATCGCTCGGTGCTCATAAAACCATGCACCTCGGCAACCTTCAAGCGGAAGCCCAGTGAGGGAGTCAGCCACGACCATCAATCGCATAAGACCTCTAGTCCAGGCTATCACCTATTTGAGTCTGAACCCACACAGAAGTCCAGCCGAAGTTTCCACTATGACCCCAAACGATGTGCACAGGGTTCCCAAGCCCACCATTCGGGTGACCCTTGGTACACCGTGCCACTGCCTACCGCGTCGTAACCCAGCCCTAGGGTCAGCGCTACGCACGGCCTCCAGCATGCTATAAACACTAGAAACTACTTGCAACTCCTGCACTCAGGACTAAGCGAATGATAAGTCGAGAGGGGACGAGTTACCGGAACCCAATGTGTGGTAGTAGCTAGTCTTGGATCACAAACACGGAACTCAGTTCCTAAGAACAGTCCCAATGAGACAACCCGCTATGTACTCCTACATAGCCACTCATCGCTACCTTTACCAAATCAAGTTCATCATAACATCATCACATTAGAACAACATCGTTTCACTCCACTACTAGAAAAAAGGCTGTTAGTGGCACACCTATTATGGCTATTAATGGCGCACTATAGGTGCGCCACTGTTATCATGCCACTACTAATAAATAGTAATGGCGCACGCCTGACCGCCGTCTTTCGTGATGGTCATGAATGTGCGGTTGTTGTCGGCCTGCATTTGTACCGTTGTTTCTATTTCACTGTTGGACGGTTGACAGTTGAGGTAGAACTTCCCCGAGGTATGAAGGACATCTTGATAGATGATTTCCGCAAACTCCGACTGGATGCAAAAGAATTCTTGTCTGATGTCCTCGTCTTGGATTGTTGACAAGCATGTGGCCCATTCTTTGAGATTATTTGGTAGCATAAGGTGATGTTGGTCCCGTACAATCGCCCGCATATGATGGAGGGCATAGTAGGCATCCTTCTGACTGCCAGGAGGCTGCTTGATGCAGGGGAACATCGTTAGGTGGGTGAACATGTGCTTGCCGTACCTGCAAATTGGCCTCCTGAAGGTGCCTCCAGATTTGGCATAGCCGGGAAGAGCATCATCAAGAACTTTCTTGATATTCTTGTAGTCTTTCTTTGACTGGCATTCCGAGTCGAAATACGTGGCCATGGAATATTTCGGGCTTAAGAGGTTGAGTGTGCAATGTGTGTCACTGCACAAAACATGGAATGTTAGGAAAAAAGAATGATCAAAATCTAAGAAATCATATGTTACGGGGCGATGAGGGGATGACTTACTCAGAAAAGTAAGGCACGAGGAAGTTATCCTTATCTGGGTTCGCTAGAATGACGCCTTCGAGGTATGAACTCGTGACTTGCTGGTCCACAGCGATGCCCAAGATCTTGGCACGCATGTAGAAGGGGTCTACTATGACGATGTCCGGGGTCTTGTCTCTAATGATCCGCATCTCCATACTGAGCGAAAATAGCCAAATGAATGTGTAGTGCAGCGGATAAAGGTTAAACATAGCGAATATGTCATCAAACCATGGGACGATCATACGCCCGATGGTGCTATCGACAAAGCCCTTGCCCTCTGGCACTTTGGCCACGAAAACCGGGTATGCCACATCATTCTCGGAGAGACGCTGCTTCTCCATAGAAAGAACACCGTCATGCAGACTCCGCATAGCACCGGTTGCAGCATTGAGCAGATTAGTCGGTAGCATCGGCCTACCCGCCACATGCACCCTCCTCGAGATATCCTTTGGTATTGGTGGCCCTAAGCACGGATCATACTCGGTGCCGTCTGGCTCGCACCCTTGTTATTTTTTCTTTTCGATCCCTTCTACTTCCTCTGCTGTAATGGGATCGAGTTCTACTCAGAGACCACCTTCTTGAGTGTGTTGGGGCTGATAATATTTCGCACCTTAGCTATTTCTGTCTCGGTGAAGGCGGCAGCTAAAGGCATCTCCTGAGAACTGAACAGACGACACCTGTTGCAATTGGGTTTCTCTGTGGTACCAGCTAGATCGCGATCATCTTTTGCAGGGTTGGGTTCTTGAGAAGGAGGCCCCAAGAATTCGTCACCTTACCCATGTTCATTGATGTACTTATCAATGTTGGAAAATATACCGTCATCGTCGTCCGGATCCTATGCCATATTCATGTCCGGATTAGCTGACGGCGGTAGCATTGCGGCGGTCTCGCCATGGCTTGGCGCCGGCACGACTGGTGGTGGTGTCTGTGGGGTGGTGTCCCCTGCCCACAAACGAATCTGGCTCTTCGTCCAAAGCATGGACCAGTTTAAGAAGGCACTGCGAGTCATCACATCATCTTCGTCGGCCCCAGGGGGTCGATACGGAGGTGACAAGTCGTCGTAGCCCCGTAGCACCCGAACCAGTTGAACCCTATACACGGTGGGTGGCATCTGATTACCGTGGAACACGCGGTTCCCCGGTTCAACGATTTTGGCCTTGGCGACATCGATCAACTCGCCGTCCACGAAGTGCAAGAGAGTGCATGGAACATTGGTGGCACCCTACGAAAACATGTAGGGCGTTAGGGATGACCAGTCAAAGGCAAGGAGATGAAGTCATCGGCCGAGCCTTAGTTACTGTGATGGTGTCGAGCTTAGCTAATGTCGAGGCACCGCCAACGGCGGGCGTGCAAGTGACGGAGGGGCCGCTTGCTGCCGAGGTGCCAGCAGGCATATTCCTCCCACACCCGGGTGCATTAAGCTCCAATACCGGCACTGACGCCGGAGACACCAATGTCGGCACGTTGTGCGAGTTGCTGCCCGTGAAGCTGGGAATCGGGGGAGGCCCCTATTGGCCGCCCGCAATCCACCCCCGCAGCCCCTCAAGCAAGGAAGGCATAATGGCGGTGATCGTCGCTCCCAGTTGGTCTCGCACTTGCTCTTGGACTATCTCTAGAATCCGTGCCACTTGTGCCTTGAGTTCTTTAACCTCGCACTCCTGGCCTTCCGAGCTGGTCTTTCTCTCCTTTCGCCCAGCCTTATAGTATTCCGACCATTTCGTGGACAAGCCTTCACCGGCCCCACAACCAGCTGACGACGGCTTACTGAACTTATCCTTCTATTTCACTAGGTTCAACGCCCTATTAAGTGGTGTCCCAAGGGGCAGACGGGGAGCTCTGAGACCCCGTGCTACTGCTTCTAGCTTCCTCCATAAGGAACATGAACCATTTAGAAATTTGGCTTCACTAATTAGCATGCAACCATATGGAGCTAATTACGCAGGGGTGTATTCCTTACCAGAACACGCTCACGCTCCTTCACCTTTGGATCCTAGTAAGCTCCTTTGTTACTAGGTCCACCTTGTACCGGGCCCTAACATAGTTCCTTGTCTGCTTTTTATGGTATTTATCAAAGAGGGGCGGTAGCCCTTTCTCGGCACGCTCCGCGTCATCCTTGTCCCATTTAGGTTCCGCCACTCTGTAACCACCGGGACCGAGTTTGTGGACCCCTAAGTTCAAGTCCCGCATATCTTTCCGCCACTGACTTGATTCCGCGGATGCGTTGCTCTCACACTTGATCTTGAACTCCAGGTAGTCAGCTTCGCTGATCGAAGGATTCGTCTCCTTGATCTTCTCATAACTATCACCTCTTAGAATCCTTCTCTTCACCGCGGCTCTCCAAGTAGCCACGACCGTGCTCATCTTCGTGAGGGCGGCACTGTTCACTTTATTCCCTGAGAGGCATGTGTTTGCGAAGTCACCGGGGAACTTGTATCGTTCGTGCAACTTCGTGAAGAGGAGGTGGCGCAAATTCCCTCTGTCACCATGCCTTAGGTTCTCGGTGTTGATCGAGACGGTGCACCGGAGAATGCACACGATTTGTCCCGCGTACCCACCGACTAACCCTTTGGGCGCCGTTGGATGCCCACTGGAGGACACTTCGATAAATTCCTCCTTGACGGTGCCGAGCACGTTTGGGCGCCGGTCCTTCCGTTGCCTCTTCGGTTGGCTGCCATCTGTGCGTTTGTTGCCATCATCAGTTGTGGCATCCCCGGCGGCACCATCAGTGGTGTCCTCCCCGACGCCACTAGGGGTTGTGTAGTCGGGATCGGTGTCTTCCGCAGCATCCTCATAGCAGTGAGGTTCTTCCTCCATCTCCTGGGACAACTCACAAAATGGCTTGCCCAAACCGTCGGCCTCATCGTTGTCGGCCATGTTCGTTCTAAATTGGAAAAAAGGCTACTACAGGTATTGGATGAGATCAGGGTAGTATCAATTCTCAGATTTAGAGGAAAACTGAGAATAAAACATTATCTCTAATTTTTCTTTCGTTAGCATGTCATATGTATGGAAGAAAAAATAGTTTGCATTTCAACTTAAGGGAAAACTATAAAAGCCACTTAGAAATATTTGCTTTCTAGAAATAACATTGTCTCTAAATGTTTATTAATTTTTGTTTTGGTTGAGAATCGGGCACCTTCTAGGTCAAGAAAATTGGGCATGACCTTTGCTAATTTTCTTGACCTAGGAGTGCCCCATTCTCAATCTTAACGGAAATTAATCAACATTTGAGGAGAAAGGGGTAACTATTTGTATTCTATACATGTTTTGTTGATACAATCAGCAATTCTCATGTACAACCAATGTATCATGTGGATGAGCTTCAGGTCATTCCTAGTACATGATTCAACGAGCTAAGAAAAACTAATGCTCACCATATAGCTACCATCTGGTTTCATGCATTTCAGAAACTCCTCCAGGTACTTTCAAACGGTAGATTACCCTTTAATCTTCTAATATACCAATCTACTCAAGCACTTAATTACCCTTTCCATCTCATCACATCTCATCAGCAACAACAAAGTTGCTGTTGTTGCTGCTGCTAATTGTTTAATAATCAGGGTGCATTGGGGTTCTGAGTTGTCAGGTGGATTTATTGAAGATGGACTTGTGACTTCGCCAACCTTTCTACGCTTCCTTCATGTTCTGTATGATTTTATGGCTTGATTGTGGTGGCTCGGGTATATAGCTCCAACAGGAGGGGTTCCATCATTCAACATAACCAGAAATTAGATGGATCTCCATCCAATCCACACGTTTCCATTTTTGAGTAAAATTTCCCGCTGATATTAGCTTGTGATAAGGACATACAGCCGATTTTGGTGTTGCCTACAACATTTGTGGTTTATTGTGTCAAGAGCTCTAAAATTACTTTATACATAAAGTTGTCTCTTTCAGATGAACCCCAACTTGTCAAGGAATGGCTTACACTACGTGTTATATCCTTGGAGTAGTTATCATTTATCAATAAGCATGCCTTGTTTTATCAATAAGCAAAAAAGTTTGGATACTGAAGTTGTGACTCTATTTTGATTCTTTGAAAGCCTTTTGATCATTTACTGGTTTCTAGTCACTATTATATATGATAATAATGAGATGGACAGGATGACAGCTCAATACTTGGGAGTCATGCATTTGTCATCTAAAGACAGTTGATGTTACAGATGAGCCCTTGAAGGCAAGCAATGTATCGATTGTATGTATAAATGAGGCAATATCAAGCCCTCAGTAATTCAATTGAATATATTGTATCATGCGTGTAATGGAAGTAAACACGGTAATGCTACATGAACCATTATGAGCTTCTGCACTTTTCATGTCTTTTTCTTTCTGCCTAGTGATCGACTACCACATGAAGAGCAACCATCCCATATTGCCTCTTGTTGTCATACACAGATGGTTCCAAATAAGAAGATTGTTAACTAGATAGGCCACGTTTGTCTATAGATTTCTTGATATTGATCAGGAAAGGTTGCCACTTTTATCATTTGCAGGGACAACTGAGAAATAATAACTTTACCATCTGCTGTGAAAATACTTAACTCCATGCAAGGAAACACCTACTAAACTGAAAATATAATTGTATCCAATCTCATAATTTTTCTATTCCAACATGTGGTGTCAACTGTCAACATTACATGAGGATGAAGAAGTTCAAAACCATGCCATGAAGGAATGCAATTATCATTTAGTTATAGTTTTCAAAACTCTGGGATTTTACATGTTAGTTACCCACAAGCTTAAAATCATGTAGTTCAGAATCAAAATAATTGAGAACACCATGTAGGAGGGAGGGAGGCAAGCGAGGGGCCTGCAGCGTCACCAGGAGCAGCAGCAGGAGGGAGGCGAGGGTGGACACGCCGGCCGGTGGAGGGAGGCGGGGTTGAGGTCGCTGGCTTGGTGCGCCGGCGCCGCCGCCTACGGTTCGGAGAGGAAACGTAGACGGGGATAGGAGTGGATTAGGGGTGGGGGTGGGGGTGGATGGGGGCTAGGCAGGGCAGGGCGCAGTAGCAAGAGGAAGGGGGATCGGTGATGCAGGACTGGAGGAGGAATCAGCGGAGGAGAGGACGAGAATGGGGAGGGAATGGATGGCGACGAGGAAGAGGAAGAGGGGATCTGAATCCTCCGAGGTTAGAAATGGCACACCTCGGAGGGGTGCGCCATAAACAAGGATAGCAATGGCGCACCTGGGAGGGGTGCGCCATAAACAAGGATAGCAATGGTGCACCTTTTAGGGGTGCGCCATAAACACCGTCATAGCAATGGTGCACCTTATCCTAGTGCGCCATTTCTAACTTATTTTTTTGGATTTTTAGTTGCATGAAATAATTTGAGATTTTAGATAAAAGAAAAGGAAAATGCAAATGGAGTGACAAAACCATTGTGCAAAGATTTAGAATTTGATGACATGGTTGAAATCAAGTGACATGAAATAACAGTCATCAAAGATTGAGCTTGCCACTAACACACACACGCGGCCCACACATCGTGATTCGATCTTAGCTATCTTTTCACAATCTTCTTGCCCTTCTTTCTCACGGTTGAATAATTTAGCCCCGGAACCCCATGAATTCTTCTCTTGAACGTACGTCCTTTAGGTAGGGTGGTCCTGCTTCTTCTCGTGGTGTATGGTACTTCATCGTCATCGTCATCTTCCATTTTCAGGTCACCATACTTGTCGAAGTCTTGCTCATTGGCAACTCCATCCATTCCGATGATGTTCCTTTTGCCTCTCCTCATGACAACACGACTGGGCTTTGATGGGTAGGTAATGAAGAAGCATTGGTCCACTTGGCAAGCCAGTACCCATGGCTCATTTTTCGCGGTGACGTTTGCGCCCACGGTGTTGGATTTGGCTTCGGGTATAACCATGGTGGTGAAATACCGGTCTTATTTTAGGACGCTCTTGGCCCATCTGAAATGGAACATCGAGACCTTCTCTCTAGCGTAGCTCAGCACCCATATCTCCTCGATACTTCCGTAGTATCTGTCCTTGTCGTTACCGGTGTAGGATTCCATCGTTACCCCGAAGTTCTAATAATCGCTCTTCATGTCCTTTTCCTTAGTGTAGAATGTGTAGCCGTTGATATCATACGCCTCATAGGTCATCAGGTTGTGCTCGGCGCCCTGTGACAAGGCGAATATGAGTTTTTCTTCCGTGGAAGAATCCTCATGTAAAGGGTACGATAGAAGCTTGTCCTTGAACCAACGCGTGAAACATGAGTTGTGCTCTTTGATTATATCTCTGTTCTTCCTCTGTTGGCCTCGGTCATTGTACATATTCTCAATAAAGGTTTTGTGCTCTACCACCCAAGGATCGACCACATCTATGTGTTGTAGCGTGACTAGGTTTGCTCTTTCAAAGTCGGCGAGTCGACCCTTGAAGTCGACATGCATTTCACGGCGACCCTCGCGGTGACCCCATCCAGGGAGCCTGCCGTGGTGCCTGTTGACGGGCATACCAATGGGGTTCTCGATGCCTAGATAATTCGTGCAGAAGGAGATGCACTCTTCGGTCAGAAAGCCCTTGGCTATGCTTCCATCTAGACGTACGCTGTTGCGAATGTATCCTTGGATGACACCATTCATCCTTTCGAACAACATCATGTTGTGCAGGAACGTCGGCCCAGGTTGGATGATATCCTCCACGATATAGACCAGCAGATGCACAATAACGTCGAAGAATGCGGGCGGGAAGTACATCTCAAGCTCGCATAGTATCACCATGATCTCTTCCTATAGCCTTCTGCATTGCCTCATGCCAACCGACTTCCGAGAGATGACGTCGAAAAAGTTGCATAGGCCAAATAGCATTTCATGGACGTGTGCGTCCATGATCCAACGGATTAGAACTGGAAGTATCCGCGTCATTAGCACGTGACAGTCGTGAGACTTCATCCAGCTGAGCTTCTGCTTCGCTGAGTCTAGGTATCTGCTTATCTTCCCCACGTAACCATAAGGAAGTTTTACTCCTACGAGGCAGGTGAAAAACTGCTTGATCTCCTTCTGACTTAGAGTGAACCACATGGGAGGGTAGTCATATTCGATCTTCTTGGTCTTTTTGCCTTTGCGACGACTTTCCGTGTCCTTCGCCTCATCATCATCATCATCATCATTAGGGCATTTTGCGTGAAGCTCCTCCCTGATGCATATTGATTGCAAGTCTGCCCTTGCTTTCGGCCCATCTTTGGTACTCTCTGGCACGTTGACAAGGGTACCAAGCAGACTCTTGCACACGTTCTTCATGATATGCATGACATCAAGGCTGTGAGGCACACGGAGGATCTTCCAGTATGGCAAGTCCCAGAAAACAGACCTCATTTTCATACCTTCAGCAGCGGCTCTGGCGCCTTTCGCTTCTTTCCTGGCAGTGGGCACTCTTTCCAATTTTTGAACAGCTCGTCTATTTGCTCGCCGCTCCTCGTACGTGGGGGTCTTCTGGGTTCGGTTTCACCATCGAACATATCCTTGCGTTTTCTCCATGCGTCATCGTTGCACCAACCCCGTCTACTAAAATAGCATAACAAAATTTAAAACAACGTTTCCCGGGGCCAAGGTGTCAAAGGGTTGAGGGGGACCTACCACATGATACTACATCAAGAACCAAGTTTCCAAATTACCTACTTTGCATGCAATTGGGGAGATTGTAGAACTAATGCAATGAAAACATAGGTAAACATGATCAAAGTGACTTGCCTTGCTGACGATCCTCGTACTCAAGTGACTCTAGATAACAAGCTTCGCACTCCGGATGATCTAACGAATCAAACAAAACACATAATAAGCATAAATACAATACCATTCACTCAGCAACAAGGTAAAAAAATAATACAACAACAATCAATAGCACAATCAAAAGAAAGAAAACCAAAACAAAGTAGAAGGTTCTAAAAGTTTTGGGTGGCAAAAATATCTACTAGACATAACAAGACAAAACTGTTTTCAGCAATTTACCAATATATAACAGAAAATAATTACTAAGATTCTTTACAAGAAAACTAAATTAAATCTCCAAAAAAACGTTTCGTGAAAAGTAAAACTAACTTGCTATATAAAGCTATACCTAATGAAAGGAATAAGGATTTCCTATAACAATAAGGTATAAAACTAAACAATTATTATTTTTTTAATAGAAGGTTATTTCATCTAATGTTGAAACAGCAGAACCTAATGAAAACTAAAAAGAAAAGTTAAACTAACTCAGATTCAAACTAAACTAAAATCAAACTAACTAAACTCTAAACATATTCTGTTTTTTTGTTAAAAACCCTAACCAAATTCATCCAAAAAATTCTCAAACTATGTAGGATGATGGGTCTAAGTAATACAAACCAGTGGCAAAAAGATTCATGCAAAAATATATTTTTAAACTCTAGTTATACAGATTTTATTAATTTAAGTTAATTTGGTTAGATTCAAATTTTAAAGGTCAAATTTGGAATCTAAGACTACAGGATGAAACTACATGAAATTTGTGACCTATTTCAATAAGAATCAATTAAAAATACTAATTAGTTTAAAAGATACAATAAAAATAAAAACAGAACACATTCTGTTTTCTAAAACAGAAACAGAGAAGGAAAAAATACTATCGATCGGTTAGGGGCTACGGGGCATGCTGTGGTTGGCAAGGGAGTGTGCGCGTGGGTGTTTACTGGTGGACGATCGGACGCTAGAATAAAATGGTTCATCGTTTAATTTTTCTAATCTGGAACGTTGGATCTAGATCTGACGGTCCATGGGGGGTGGCTTACAGAGGGGGTCGTAATTTCCGGCGAGGTCGACGGCGGCGTCCAAAATGCTCAGGCTATGGCGGCGAAGCTCCGGCGTCGATTGGTGGCATCGGACGGGGCTGGGGACGACAAAGGCGACGGCCTCGTGCTCTGGAGGGTTCGGGTGGAGTCCGAACTCCGGCGAGGTGGTGCGGTGGCGTTCCGGCGAGGTGAGAGGGGTTTCGGGGGTGGAATGGAGCACGGTGAGGGTAGGGGCTTTTATAGGCTAGGTGCGGGGTCGGGAGTGGGAGAGAGGAGCGAGATCCGTGGAGGAGGGATCTCCAGCGACGACGACGGCGTGGGGAAGCATACGAGCGCGCGGATGGCGCTGTCGGACGGTGGGTCCCGCGTGTAAGTGAGGGAGGGGGTGAGGTTAGCGCGTCGGTGACCGATCCGAAAGGATTTCGGGAATAAAGGCTGGTGGGCCGGCCAGTTTTCTAATTGAACGCTTTAAATTCATTTCCTTTTCTATTTACCAGAGAAAGAAAATGTCATTAAGGCATTCAAATCATTTCCAAACATAGAAGATATACATATCAAAATGATCAGGGGAATAAATGCTATTAAATGAACACCTGGTTTAATAGTTGAAATAATTCACCAAGACGCCCCTGGTGTGGAGTGTCATGTTACTCCTCTCTTTTTATGAATATTTCCAAGGGTTTTCAAAATAGGAGAAACAAGTAAATAGAAAAGTGAAATTGGCCTTTGAGAAATCCAAAATAAGAACTTAAACAATTCATTTCAATCAACCAATGTGATGATGATGCATAGCTATATTTCATAACATTCCAAAATGAAATTTTGGGATGTTACAAATTTGCACTACAATTTCCTCAATGGTAGTTGGAGCAACAACTTCCTCAGCTGATGCAGCTGGAATATCTTTAGTGACAGTTGCAGCCAAGTCACGAGATCATGTTTGAATTTCTTCTGTCTGCGCTAGAGACTGAGGAATTTGTGACAGAGGAGTATCCATTGCCGACTTTGGGTGTGCAGCCGTTGGAAATATGCCCTAGAGGCAATAATAAAATAGTTATTATTATATTTCCTTGTTCATGATAATCGTTTATTGTCCTTGCTATAAATGTATTGATTGGAAACACGTTGCATATGTGGATACATAGACACAACTATGTCTCTAGCACTACTAGGAAAAGGGCTATAGATAATATGGACATTAATGGCGCACCACACATGTGGTGCTCCACTAGTATATAGCAGTGGCGCACCATGTGTTGGTGCACCATTAGTGTGATGGACACTAATGGCGCACCACACCCATGGTGCGCCACTAGTAACAAACTTTTTTTTAATTATTTTTCCAAAACTACTAATGGCGCACCAGGGAACCCCGTTGAAGATTTTTAGAATCCCCAAAAACCTAACATAATAAAAGATACGGGGCTTTTAAGATCTAGAGGGGAAATTTAACAGCAAAAAAATTGTTTTGATTTTTTTTGGAAAAACTGTTCAAATTATGATACGTAATATGATCGGGAAGTTTGAAATATGTTTTCAAAATTTCATCACACTCATGAATACTCATGAACATGAACAAAGTCCCAGACATCAACAACGTTTAATAGGATTGATATGATAGATATATCAACAAGTGCCTGTTAAGTGAGTTGGTGCTGGGGTTGGATAGAACTGAGAAGTTAAGCGTGCTCGGGCTGGAGTAGTGTGAGGATGGGTGACCTTCTGGGAAGTTTGACCATGGAGCTCGGGCTGAAGCATATTGACCCGAGATTAAGCCATAGTGACCCGACATTAAGAAAAAACAAAAACAAAATTTCTGACCTTCTGGGAAGTTTGACCATGGAGCTCGGGCTGAAGCATATTGACCCGAGATTAAGCCATAGTGACCCGACATTAAGAAAAAACAAAAACAAAATTTCTGAAAAAAAAATTGAAAAAAATTTGTTATTAATGGCGCACACGTATGTGGTGCGCCATTACTAAGCCAGATAGTAATGACGCACTTGTATGTGGTGCGCCATTACTAAGTCGGATAGTAATAGCGCACCGTGAGCTATACTAATGGCGCACTGCATGGTGCGCCATTAGTATACCAGATACTAATGGCGCACCTGTGGTGCGCCATTAGTAAAAAAATTCTAATGGCGTGATGCTAGTGGCGCACCTGTAGTGCGCCATTAGCAACCAAAACAGGTGCGCTACTAGCAGCCTTTTTTCTAGTAGTGTAGTATGCCTCTAGTAGACTAGCTCGTTGATCAAAGATGGTCAAGGTTTCCTAGCCATTGACATGAGATGTCATTTGATAATGAGATCACATCATTAGAAGAATTATGGGACGAACAAGACCCAAATTATAAACATAGCATATGATCGTGTTAGTTTATTGTTATAGTTTTCTGCATGTCAAGTATATGTTCCTATGACCATCAGATCATGCAACTCACGGACACCGGAGGAGTGCCTTGTGTGTATCAAACGTCGCAACATAACTGGGTGACAATAAAGGTACTCTACAGGTATCTCCGAGGGTGTCTACTAGGTTGGTATAGATCAACACTGGGATTTGCTACTCCGTGTGACGGAGAGGTATCTCAGGGCCCACTTAGTAATACAACATCACAATAATCCTTGCAAGAAATGTGACTAATTGTTAACCATGGGATCTTGTATTACATAACGAGTAAAGAGACTTGCCGGCAACGAGATTGAACTAGGTATGGAGATGCCGACGATCGAATCTCGGGCAAGTAATATACCGATAAACAAAGGGAACATCATACTGGATTAACTGAATCCTTGACACAGATGTTCGACCGATATAGATATTCGTAAAATATGTGGGAATCAATAGGGGCATCTAGGTCCTGCTATTGGTCATTAACCGTAGACGCGTCTCGGTCATGTCTACATAGTTCTCGAACCCATAGGGTCTGCACACTTAAGGTTCGGTGACGTTTCAATAATGTAGAGTTATGTATGGTGGTGACCGAAGGTTGTTCGGAGTCCCGGATGAAATCCCGGACATCACGAGGAGCTCAGGAATGGTCTGTAGGTAAAGACAGATGTAAAGGAAGTCCTATTTTGGTCATCGGAAAAGTTTCGGGCTCATCGGTAGTGTAGCGGCAGTGTCGGAAGGGTATCGGGAGAACATCGGGAGGGCTATTTTGACCCAAGAGGCTACATGGGCTGTGGGAGGATGAATACCAGCCCTTAGTGGGATGGTGTAAGTCCCACGAAGGGCCCATGCGGCTGGGAAGAAAAGCCAAGGAGAAAAAGGTGGAAAAAGGCAAGAAAGACTAAATAAGGAAGGAGTACTAATCCGACTAGGAGTGGAGGAGGATGACTCCTCCCTCCACTTGGGCCGAAGCATAGGAGGGCTGGACCTTGCGCCAAGCCTCCTCCTCTCCTCCTCCTATATATGCTAGAGGTGTTAGGGGTTTTGCACATAATTTTCAGCCACATGGTACCCTCTCCTCTAGATCGTAGTTTCTCCTCTAGATCGGTTTCAGCGGTGCTCAGGCAAAGCCCTACTGGAATAGCTCCACCACCATCGCCGCAATGCCGTTGCGCTGCCGGAGAACTCTTCTACCTCTCTGCTCCCTCTTACTGGATCAAGAAGGCGGAGATCGTCATCAAGCCGTACGTGTGCTGAACGCGGAGGTACCGTCCGTTCGGTGCAAGATCGGTCCATTCGGTACCGTACGTTTCTTAATGCTTCCCGCTTAGCGGTCTACAAGGGTATGTAGATTCACTCTCCCTCTTGTAGATGCTCATCACCATCGGTAGGTCTTGTGTGCGCGTAGGAAATTTTTTGTTTCCCATGCAACGTTCCCCAACAATGGCATCATGAGCTAGGTCTACGTCTATATGAGATCTCGAGTAGAACACAAAGAGTTTGTGGGTGTTTATGCTTACATTGCTTCCTCCCTTGGTCGTGTTTTGATTCAGCGGTATTGTGGGACGAAGCGGCCCGGACCAACATTACTCGTACGCTTACGAGAGACCGGTTCCATCGACAGACGTGTGACTTTGTTGCACAAATATCACTGCTGGTTGTCTGTCTATCCTACTTTAGTTGGACCAGATTCGACAAAGGCGTTCCTTGAGAACGTTGAAAAGCAATTTATGTATCACTGTCGTGGTTTTGCATAGGTGAGGATTGTTCTTGCTAGATACCCGTAGCAGCCACGTAAAACTTGCAACAACAATTAGAGGACGTCTAACTTGCTTTTGTAGGGAATGATGTGATGTGATATGGCCAATTACATGATGAGATATATGTGATGTATGAGATGATCACGTGTTGTATAGAATATCACGAATTGCATGTCGATGAGTACGGCAACCGGCAGGAGCCATAGGGTTGTCTTTAATTATTGTATGACCTCCGTGTCAATCATTAAGCGCTATGTAATGCTTTACTTTATCGCTACACGGCATATATAGTAGTATGAGCATGGCGGGCACAACAATCCCGATGGCGACACGTTGATGGAGTTCAAGATGATGGAGATCATGGTGTCATGCCGGTGATGATGGATATCATGCCAGTGCTTTCAACATGGAGATCAAAAGCACAACTTCATGGCCATATCATGTCACTTATGATTTGCATGTGATGTTAATCCTTTTATGCACCTTGTTTTTCTTAGGAAGACGGTGGCATTATAAGGTTATCCCTCACTTAAATTTCAAGATAAATTGTGTTCTCCCCGAGTGTGCAGTGTTGCGAAAGTTCGTCGTGTTGAGACACCACGTGATGATCGGGTGTGATAGACTCTACGTTTACATACAACGGGTCCAAGCCAGTGTTGCACATGCAGAACACCGGGTTAAACTTGACGACCCTAGCATGTACAGACATGGCCTCAGAACACAAGAGACCGAAAGGTCGAACATGAGTCATATAGTAGATATGATCAACATGATGATGTTCACCATTCAAACCACTTGAACTCACGTGATGATCGGACTTGAGTTAGTGAATTTGGATCATGTATCACTCAGATGACCTGAGGGATGTCAATTTGAGTGGGAGCTTTAGTAATTTGACTAACAAAACTCATTATCTTGAACAATAGTCTCAGTAACCTTTGCATATTTATGTTGTCGATCAATGGCTCGCGCAGTAGCACCCCTGAATTTTAATGTGTTCCTAGAGAAAGCTAAGTTGAAAGATGATGGAAGTAACTTTGTGGATTGGGCCCGTAATCTGAGGATTATCCTCACGGCTTCCCAGAAGGCATATGTCCTTCATCCACCGCTTGGTAACCAACCCACTGACCTATCATCCAAAGATGTTAAGAACGCTTGGGAGACACGTTCTGGAGATTACTCAATAGTTCAATGTGCAATGTTGTATGGCTTAGAACCAAGACTTCAAAGACGTTCTGAACGTCATGGAGCATATGAGATGTTCCAAGAGTTGGAGTTTATCTTTAAGAAGAATTCCCGGATCGATACGTATGAGACCTCCGATAAATTCTATGCTTGCAAAATGGAGGAGAACGGGTCTGTCAGTGAACATATACTCAGAATGTCTGGGTATTTGACCCATCTGGCAGAGTTAGGGATGCCCCTTCCGCCAGAGGCGATCACTGATAGAGTTCTTCAATCATTTCCACCTAGCTACAAGAGCTTTGTGATGAAATATAACATGCACGGGATGAACAAGTTAGTCGCCGAGCTATTTGCGATGCTGAAAGTCGCTGAGTCTGAAATCCTGAAAGAATATCAAGTATTGACGGTCAATGAAACCACTAGTTCCAAGAAGAATGGCAAGGGCAAAAAGGGTAAATCCAAGAAGGGTGGCAAAGCAGTTGCTACTCCAGTGAAGAAACCCAAGGCTGGACCTAAGCCAGAAACTGAGTGCTTTCATTGCAAGGGAACTGGTCACTGGAAGCGGAACTGCCCCAAGTATCTGGCTGACAAGAATGCGACCAATAACAAACAAGGTATATATGATATACATATTATTGATGTGTACCTTACCAACTCTCATTGTAGTGCCTGGGTATTTGATACCGGTTCGGTTGCTCACATTTGCAACTCAAAGCAGGAACTACGGAATAGACGAAGGCTGGCGAAGGACGAAGTGACGATGCAGATGGGAAATGGTTCCAAGGTTGATGTAATCGCCGTCGGCATGCTCTCTCTTCGATTACCATCTGGATAAGTGATGAACCAGAATAATTGTTTTTAGTGCCTGCGTTAAGCATGAACATTATATCTGGATCTTGTTTATCGCGAGACGATTAATCATTTAAATATGAGAATAATGGTTGTTCTGTTTATATGAGTGATATCTTTTATAGTAATGCACCCAATGTGAGGGGTTTATTCATGCTGAATCTTGATAGTGATGATACACATGTTCATAACATTGACGCCAAAAGATGTAGAGTTGATAGTGATAGTACCACTTTCTTGTGGCACTACCGTTTGGGTCATATTGGTGTAAAATGCATGAGGAAGCTCCATGTTGATGGACTTTTAGAGTCACTTGATTTTGAATCACTTTACACATGTGAACCATGCCTCATGGGCAAGATGACTAAAACGCTGTTATCTGGAACAATGGAACGGGCGAGTGACTTATTGGAAATCATACATACTGATGTGTGCGGTCCGATGAGCGTTGAGGCGCGTGGTGGATATCGTTATTCTCTCACCTTCACTGATGACTTAAGTAGATATGGGTATATTTACTTAATGAAGCACAAGTCTGAAACGTTTGAAAAGTTCAAGCAATTTTAGAGTGAAGTTGAGAATCATCGTAACAAGAAGATCAAATTCCTGCGATCTGATCGAGGAGGTGAATATCTGACTTATGAGTTTGGCAGTCACTTAAGACAGTGTGGAATTGTTTCACGGTTGACACCGCCTGGAACACTACCACGTAATGGTGTGTCCGAACATCGTAATCGAACCTTATTAGATATGGTGCGTTCTATGATGTCTCCTACCGATCTGCCAATATCGTTTTTGTGTTATGCATTAGAGACAGCCACATTCACTTTAAATAGGGCACCATCAAAATCCATCGAGACGACGCCATATGAACTGTGGTTTGCCAAGAAGCCAACGTTGTCATTTCTTAAAGTTTGGGCATGTGATGCTTATGTCAAAAAGCTTCAGCCTGAAATGCCGGAACCCAAAGAGGAGAAATGCGTCTTCATAGGATATCCAAAAGAGACAGTTGGGCATACCTTCTATCTCAGATCCGAAGGAAAAGTGGTTGTCGCAAAGAACGTAACATTTCTTGAGAAAGCGTTTCTCTCGAAAGAATTAAGTGGGAGGAAAATAGAACTTGATGAGGTTATTGAACCTTTACTTGAGCATGAAAGTAACGTAGCGCAGAAGATGTTTTTGTGGAGCCTACGACAGTTGATGATGAAGTTGATGATGATGATCATGAAACTTTGAAACAAGTTGCTATTGAGCCTCGAAGGTTGACAAGGGCGCGTACTGCTCCTGAGTGGTACGACAACCCTGTCTTGGAGGTCATGTTATTAGATAAAGATGAACCTACGAGCTATGGAGAAGCGATGATGGGCCCGGATTTCGAGAAATGGTTCGAGGCCATGAAATCCGAGATGTGATCCATGTATGAAAACAAAGTATGGACTTTGGAAGTATTACCTGAAGGGCGAAAGGGCATTCAGAACAAATGGATCTTTAAGAGGAAGATGGACGCGGACGATAATGTCACCGTCTATAAAGCTCGACTTGTGGAAAAGGGTTTTTTGCAAGTTCAAGGAGTTGACTATGATGAGGCCTTCTCACCCGTAGCGATGCTTAACTTCGTCAGAATCATGTTGGCAATAGCTGCATATTTCGACTATGAAATTTGGCAGATGGACGTCAAAACAACGTTCCTTAACGGTTTCCTTAAGGAAGAGTTTTATATGATACAACCAGAAGGTTTTGTCGATCCAGAGAATGCTGACAAAGTTTGCAAACTCTAGCGATCCATTTATGGACTGGTGCAAGCATCTCGAAGTTGGAATCTGTGTTTTGATGAGGTGATCAAAGCGGTCGGGTTTATACAAGTTTACGGAGAAGCTTGTATTTACAAGAAAGTGAGCGGGAGCTCTATACCGTTTCTAATATTATATGTGGATGACATATTTCTAATTGCAAACAATATAGAAATGCGGGAAAGCATGAAGGAATATTTGAACAAGAGTTTTTCAATGAAGGACCTGGGAGAAGTTGCTTTCATATTAGGCATTAAGATCTATAGAGATAGATCAAGACGCTTAATAGGACTTTCACAGAGCACATGCCTTGATAAAGTTTTGAAGAAGTTCAAAATGGTCAGTCCAAGAAGGGGTTCTTGCCCAGTAACTGCAGAAGATAGAGAGACGATGAGTGTCATCCCCTATGCTTCAGCCATAGGCTCTATCATGTATGCAATGCTATGCACACGACCCGATGTCAGCCTTGCCAAAAGTATGGCCAGAAGGTTTCAAGGTAATCTTGGAATGGAGCACTGGATAGCGGCCAGGAATATCCTTAAGTACCTGAAAAGGTGTAAGGAAATGTTTCTCATTTATGGAGGTGATCAAGAGCTTGTTATAAAGGGTTACGTCGATGCAAGCTTTGACACTGATCGGGATGACTCTAAGTCGCAAACCGGATACGTATTTATTCTTAATGGGGGTGTAGTAAGCTGGTGCAGTTCCAAGTAGAGCGTGGTAGCCGATTCTACATGCGAAGCGGAGTACATTGCAGCCTCGGAGGCAGCGAAGGAAGGTGTCTCGATGAAGGAGTTCATGATAGATCTTGGAGTAGTGCCTGGTGCATTGAACCAAGTGAATCTGTTGTGTGATAACACTGGTACCATTGGCCTAGCCAAGGAATCACTTTACACATAAAGCGACGCTTCAATTCCATCTGCGAGTACATCAAGGAGGAGGCCATAATATTTGCACAGTGCACACGGATCTGAATGTTGCAGACCCATTGACTAAACCTCTTCCAAGGGATAAACATGATCAGCACCAGAACTGTATGGGTGTTCGATTCATTACAATGTAAATCACACAGTGATGTGAGCTACATTATTATCTCTAGTGCAAGTGGGAGACTGTTGGAAATATGCCCTAGAGGCGATAACAAAATAGTTATTATTATATTTCCTTGTTCATGATAATTGTCTATTGTTCATGCTATAATTGTATTGATTGGAAACACGTTGCATATGTGGATACATAGAGAAAACTATGTCCCTACTATGCCTCTAGTAGACTAGTTGTTGATCAAAGATAGTCAAGGTTTCCTAGCCATTAACATGAGATGTCATTTGATAACAAGATCACATCATTAGGAGAATGATGGGATGGGCAAGTCCCAAATTATAAACGTAGCATATGATCATGTTAGTTTATTGCTACAGTTTTCTGCATGTCAAGTATATGTTCCTATGACCATGACATCATACAACTCACGGACATCGGAGGAGTGCCTTGTGTGTATCAAACGTCGCAACATAACTGGGTGACTATAAAGGTGCTCTACAGGTATCTCTGAGGGTGTCTACTAGGTTGGCATAGATCAACACTGGGATTTGTTACTCCGTGTGACAGAGAGGTACCTCAGGGCCCACACGGTAATACAACATCACAATAAGTATTGCAAGCAATGTGACTAAGTGTTAGCCACGTGATCTTGTATTACAGATAGAGTAAAGAGACTTGCCGGCAACGAGATTGAACTAGGTATGGACATGTCGACGATCGAATCTCGGGCAAGTAATATACCGATAAACAAAGGGAACATCATACGGGATTAACTGAATCCTTGACATAGAGGTTTGATCGATATAGATCTTCGTAGAATATGTGGGAATCAATATGGACATCCAGGTCCCGCTATTGGTTATTGACCGTAGAGGTGTCTCGGTCATGTCTACATAGTACTCGAACCCGCAGGGTCTGCACACTTAAGGTTTGGTGATGTTTCGATAGTATAGAGTTATCTATGGTGGTGACCGAACGTTGTTCGGAGTCCCGGATGAGATCCCGGACGTCACGAGGAGCTCCAGAACTGCCAGGAGGTAAAGATTGATATATAGGAAGTCCTGTTTTGGTCACCGGAAATCTTTTGGGCTCATCGATAGTGTATCGGGAGTGCCGGAAGGGTATCGGGGGACCATCGGGTGGGGTATTTCAACCCAAGAGGCTACATGGGAAGTGGGAGGATGAATACCAGTCCTTATTGGGCTGGTGGAAGTCCCACAAAGGGCCCATGCGGTTGGGAAGAAAAGCCCAAGGAGAAAAAGGTGGAAAAAGGCAAAAAAGGCTAAATAAGGAAGGAGTCCTAATCCGACTAGGAGTGGAGGAGGAGGCCTCCTCCCTCCACTTCGGCCGAAGCCTAGGGGGGCTGTACCTTGTGCCAAGCCTCCTCCTATCCTCATTCTATATATACTAGAGGTTTTAGGGTTTTTGCACATAGATTTTCAGCTAGGTGCTACCCTCTCCTCTAGATTGTAGTTTCTCCTCTAGATCGGTTTCAGCGGTGCTAAGGCGAAGCCCTGCTGGAAAAGCTCGACCACCATCACAGCAACGCCGTCGTGCTGCGGGAGAACTCTTCTACCTCTCCACTCCCTCTTGCTGGATCAAGAAGGCGGAGATCGTCATCGAGCCATACGTGTGCTGAACGCGGAGGTGTCGTCCGTTTGGTGCTAGATCGGGACGGATCATGATTGGACTGTGGGAGGGTCGGCGATTTGGATCGCGAAGACGTTCTACTACATCAAACGCGTTTCTTAACGCTTCCCGCTTAGCGATCTACAAGGGTATGTAGATTCACATTCCCTCTCGTAGATGCTCATCATCATGGATAGATCTTGTGTGCGCGTAGGAAATTTTTTGTTTCCCATGCAACGTTCTGCAACAACAGCTTCCCCATATTCATCATTGATCAGTGGTGTTGTGTTTCCAATGTCCACATGCTCATCAATTTCTTCAACTCCGGCCTCTTCAGCTGTCAGCTTAGGCTGGGGCGATGATACTTGGTGGAGTTGAAGCATTTGCTTCCACTTCAATTTCTTCATCCATCTGCTTTGAGGTAGCAGTAGACTGATCCTTTTCTCTTTGTTCATCATTTGGGATGAGATAGCCAACACCAAAGGGTACTACTTGATAGGATGGCGCGGAGGTGATAGGAGTGGAATCAATCGGCTCAGTTGAAGAACTTAGCACTGTCTTCAATTTCTTCACTGCCGAGGAATCTGATCTCTTAGCTCTTAGACCTTGATCTCTTTTCCATTTTTCCTCAGGTATGAAGTGTGTGAGGTCATGGTCCACACCAAGAGGTAGGTTCAGTGAGGAAAGTGGGGTGTTGGGATCCTCATGCCATATGTCAATGAAGTTGTGGATCATCTTGGGATCCAGCATGAGAGGAACAGAACTGCCTTTGGCTATTGCAACCCTTTCCTGAATTTCTCTGTGATTTCTTCCAATTCTTCATCATCAGCCTCATCATGATCCTTAGATCCTGAGGGTATATTCACCACAGCTTTGCTAGTGTGAGGACTTGGTCTTTGACCTTGTCCAACAGTTCTCTTTAGCTTCAAGAGAGTAGGACTTGTTGAAGACTATGCTTAGGAAGAGGAACTTGCAGAGACACCTGAAGCAATTGAGAAGCCCTTGGTCCTCTGACGTGTTGCAAGCTGCATAGGTGTGGAGGACTTTGCGGAAGCATCTGATGATTGTACATCTACTGATGGCATTGCAGAGGCCTTCGAAAAACTTGCTAGAGGGTTCTGTAGTGATGATTTTGAAGTTGAGGACTTTGACTCTACTGCATATTTCTTCAATTGATTTCTTTGGAACACTAGGAGAGGCTCCGGTAGAGGTAGCAGGAGCAACAGAGTCTTCATTGAATTTCTTCACAACCTCTTTTGCCTTCTTTGCCAGCTTGTCTTGTTGTCTTTCCCATTCTTGAGGAAAGTCATCACCAGTTTGGAGACTAGTGGGATCAGGAATTTGGTTTGGAGCCAAAGGTGGCTTATTGCAAGGGGATTTAACAACAAATTTTTTCAGCTATTTTGGAGTGACGTATTGATATTCTTTCCACTCCCATGCCCATTTCCTCTCAATTACTGTATGTGAATCTTTCGCTGCTTTTTTGTTTCCTTGCCATGAGTTTCTTCATCAAGAGAACAATATTCCTCATACAGTTCATGAGGTATCTCAAATGTAGTTTGCACTTCAGGTTTTTTTTCCACCTTTTTGTGGTTTTTTTCCATCAATCGTTTTCTTCGGCTGAGTATTCTTAGGAAGTGTGCAAATTTTCTTCAAGGAACGTTGCAAATGAGTTAAGTTGATGAGAACCTAGTGATTCACCAGCAGACATTTTGTACCTATGAATAGAGTATAGGTGCGATGAATTTGAAGAGGTCATATGCGTTCTGAGAAATTTTCAAAATACATCAAGTTGAGGAATTTTGGCCATAGATGTCTTGAGGAATTTCACTATGTGTTCCTGTCTTAGGTTCCAGAGTTGTGCAAATTTTGAGGATCCACACAACTGAGGAATCTTGAAGAAAATCATAACCTAGGAAAAACATGAAGAGAACGAGAATGTAATGTGCTTTAGAATATGATTCTTGAAGAACAAACACCTTTGAGGATTTTGTGGCAAACTTGAAGATCAAACACGGGCAGTAAAATCAGATTTTTTTACCCTGATGAAGAACACGACGAAGAGTGAGCCGAAATCGGAGAAGTTTGTCTGTCCAGATCTCGCACACCCTAGCTTGGCTGAGTGACACAGCTACAGCGGCGGCGGAGTGAAGTTTCCACGGCCGGTGCAAGTACGGCGATGGCGAGGTCGAGGCAGTGAAACTCTTTCTCCACGGCGGCGACGATTTTCGCGGCGCGCTAGGTTTGAGCTCGGGAGAGAGAGAGAGTGAGTGAAGAGTAACTCGAGCACAGTGAAAGGGAAGGGGTATTATAGTAGAGGTGAAATCCAATCTGCCTAAAGATTTTGGACTAGATTGCCCCTGACCCTTGCTCTCCATGCGACATGTGTCACCCACATTCTGAGTAGTGGGTAGTGGGGGATCATGGGTTAACCAGTCGTGGGAATCGGAACGGTTTTAGCGGGAAGCACCGAAAACTTTGATAGTGAAAATTTTAAAGTTTCCGTTTGCAAATTCTTCAGCTGTCAAGGACACAGTGAAGGCTTTGAATGAGTTTCAAAGTAGAATGCACGTGAAGAATTTGTGAACAGACTGGGTTGAGTTTAGCATAGAGGGGGAGCGAGTCCGATCACATTCACTTAGATGTAAATCAACTTGAAGAATTAGCAATAAGTGAATGCTCTTGACGACACTGAAAACTCTCTCTCTCTCTCTCTCTCACACACACACACATATATATAGTCAATGAAGAACATGTGTTTCATAGTTTGAAGAATTTGAAAAGTTGAGAAGTTTTCAAACTTGAGGAATTTGAAAATTTGAAGAATTTGCAAAATGATGAAAAAAATCAACTTTGAAGAATTTGAACTATGGTTGGTTGCGTGACCCACCGTATAAGACTAATTATTTCAGACACCGGGTACAATTGTCATAGGGTTATGAGCATCAAATTCTTCATTACTTTGTTCACACTTAGAGGGTTATTCTCAATTGATTGAAGAAAAAAGTTACTTTGTGTGTTGCACATCTAAGTCATCAATTTTGCCTAAGTGTTAGGACGTGTGTGTTTTTCAAACAACATTCGAAGATTCTAAGTTATTTAGCTCACACCGCAACTTGCAAAATCTCTTTCATCCAAGGGCTTTGTGAAAATATTGGTCAGTTGTTCTTCATTGAAACTGTGGTCGATGGAGATGTACCCCTTGAGTACATGATCTCAAAGAGAATGATGATGAATCTGGATGTTCTTGGTCTTGTAGTTCCGAACTGGGTTCTAAGCAATCTTGATAGCGCTTTCATTTTCACAGTAGAGAGGCACATTTTTCATCTTGATGCCATAGTCCTTGAGGGTTTGCTTCATCCATAGAAACTGAGCGCAACATGAACCAGCAGCAATGTACTCAGCTTCAGCAGTAGATAGTGACACGCAGTTCTGCTTCTTCGAGGACCAACAGACTAAGGATCGTCCGAGGTAATGACATGTGTGTGAGGTTGACTTGCTATCCACATGAACTCCAACATAGTTAGCATCAGAGTATCCGACGAGGTGAAGATTTGAGCCCTTGAGATACCATAATCCAAGCGTTGGTGTGTGACCTAAGTATCGAAGAATATGTTTCACAACCTTATGGTGTGATTCCTTCGGTGTTGCTTGGAATCGGGCACACATGCAAACACTCAACATAATATCAGGTCTAGATGCACATAGATTCAATAAAGAGCCAATCATGGAGCGATATACATTCTGATCGAAATCGTTACCATTTTTGTCAGTGCGGAGGTGGCCTTTTGAAGGCATTGGAGTTTTGATGCGTTTGTACTCTTGCATGTCGAATTTCATCAGAACATCCTTGAGGTATATCTCTTGAGATATGAAGATGCCATTGTCTTGTTGACGAATTCTAAGACCTAAGAAGAAATTTAAATACTCCCATCATAGACATTTGATATTCTGCACTCATCATATAAGCAAATTCATCACTTTTGTCGGGACCCCAATACTAAGTCATATGAATCCAGACTGTAACATATCACATCACTTTGCGGCCTCACGCACGGTAAGTTTCACAGCTGCAGACTTACCTTAGCCGGAACCGTTTGTGTCTTTTGGCTCACGTATGTGAACAGGTCGCTGGCAATCAAACGAGAGAGAACCCAGGCCGACATGACTAGTCATAGAACCCAAGTGGCACATCCGTACGGAAACAGGCATACATAACCCAACAATGCAGTTGTCGGTCTCAAGCGTGTGTAGACGAGTCATAGCAAGCTACAAGAACTCCATTACGCCGTGAGACATAAATGCCATCACTGCACGTAGACGAGTCATAGCAGGCTAAAGGGACTCCATTACATTGTGAGACATTTCCCTGAAGGGACAGACACAGCAGCAAAAGAAGGATACATGCCAGTCAATCAATGTGTCCGGAGCAGTAGCAAGCTACCATGGCTCGGTGGAAGCACAAAGAGGCAGTTTCCCATAAAGAGTACTACGAAAGGCACACAACTAGGTGTCGGATCCCATACATACCATTGCACATCACACGTACGCCACGACATGCCCGATATGCATAGATACAACCATGGCATCACAACATAACCATACAACAACATGACGTTTATTTAAGAGGCTCAGACGAGCCTTGCATAATATGTTCTTACAGATAGGGGTCACATGAACCGACCCTCAAGTCATACAAACAAGTTCATACAAACCAAGTGGAAGCATAAAGCTGTCTGAGTACAGACAGATGAAAGGGGTAAAAAGGCACATGGCCTGACTATCTACAGCCCGCCACAGGCGTAAGGTCGTAGATGGGACACCAGCTATCCGGCATCGTCGACATCTACAAAGAACCCACCCGAAGGGTCCTGGGTCTCATCTGCCACATGAGTACAAATGTACTCAGAAAGTCTTTAAAGCAGACCTAGGCTAATCATGCTCATGTATCAACCAAATGGAAGGTGGAGTTTATGCAGCAATGCCAGCTTTGACTCATGGCTAACCTACACTACTCAATTTTAACTCTTTGTTTACATTTTAGATATCGCATACGAGTCCACTAACTCCATAGCAATACACCACCATACATTCACTTCCCTCTCCTAGGAGAGTGCCATCGATGGTACTCACACTTGTCTTGATATTTTTATGAGTATCCATTTGATTATCTAAGAACAACATAAGTTTTCCAAGTAGTCCATATCCGAGAACGCGGCTATTCGAATAGTTTCATACCCTGCAGGGATATACTTCTTCACACATGCTCTCGCCACTTATCGCTCGGTGCTCATAAAACCATGCACCTCGGCAACCTTCAAGCGGAAGCCCAGTGAGGGAGTCAGCCACGACCATCAATCGCATAAGACCTCTAGTCCAGGCTATCACCTATTTGAGACTGAACCCACACAGAAGTCCAGCCGAAGTTTCCACTATGACCCCAAACGATGTGCACAGGGTTCCCAAGCCCACCATTCGGGTGACCCTTGGTACACCATGCCACTGCCTACCGCGTCGTAACCCAGCCCTAGGGTCAGCGCTACGCACGGCCTCCAGCATGCTATAAACACTAGAAACTACTTGCAACTCCTGCACTCAGGACTAAGCGAATGATAAGTCGAGAGGGGACGAGTTACCGGAACCCAATGTGTGGTAGTAGCTAGTCTTGGATCACAAACACGGAACTCAGTTCCTAAGAACAGTCCCAATGAGACAACCCGCTATGTACTCCTACATAGCCACTCATCGCTACCTTTACCAAATCAAGTTCATCATAACATCATCACATTAGAACAACATCGTTTCACTCCACTACTAGAAAAAAGGCTGTTAGTGGCACACCTATTATGGCTATTAATGGCGCACTATAGGTGCGCCACTGTTATCATGCCACTACTAATAAATAGTAATGGCGCACGCCTGACCGCCGTCTTTCGTGATGGTCATGAATGTGCGGTTGTTGTCGGCCTGCATTTGTACTGTTGTTTCTATTTCACTGTTGGACGGTTGACAGTTGAGGTAGAACTTCCCCGAGGTATGAAGGACATCTTGATAGATGATTTCCGCAAACTCCGACTGGATGCAAAAGAATTCTTGTCTGATGTCCTCGTCTTGGATTGTTGACAAGCATGTGGCCCATTCTTTGAGATTATTTGGTAGCATAAGGTGATGTTGGTCCCGTACAATCGCCCGCATATGATGGAGGGCATAGTAGGCATCCTTCTGACTGCCAGGAGGCTGCTTGATGCAGGGGAACATCGTTAGGTGGGTGAACATGTGCTTGCCGTACCTGCAAATTGGCCTCCTGAAGGTGCCTCCAGATTTGGCATAGCCGGGAAGAGCATCATCAAGAACTTTCTTGATATTCTTGTAGTCTTTCTTTGACTGGCATTCCGAGTCGAAATACGTGGCCATGGAATATTTCGGGCTTAAGAGGTTGAGTGTGCAATGTGTGTCACTGCACAAAACATGGAATGTTAGGAAAAAAGAATGATCAAAATCTAAGAAATCATATGTTACGGGGCGATGAGGGGATGACTTACTCAGAAAAGTAAGGCACGAGGAAGTTATCCTTATCTGGGTTCGCTAGAATGACGCCTTCGAGGTATGAACTCGTGACTTGCTGGTCCACAGCGATGCCCAAGATCTTGGCACGCATGTAGAAGGGGTCTACTATGACGATGTCCGGGGTCTTGTCTCTAATGATCCGCATCTCCATACTGAGCGAAAATAGCCAAATGAATGTGTAGTGCAGCGGATAAGGTTAAACATAGCGAATATGTTATCAAACCATGGGACGATCATACGCCCGATGGTGCTATCGACAAAGCCCTTGCCCTCTGGCACTTTGGCCACGAAAACCGGGTATGCCACATCATTCTCGGAGAGACGCTGCTTCTCCATAGAAAGAACACCGTCATGCAGACTCCGCATAGCACCGGTTGCAGCATTGAGCAGATTAGTCGGTAGCATTGGCCTACCCGCCACATGCACCCTCCTCGAGATATCCTTTGGTATTGGTGGCCCTAAGCACGGATCATACTCGGTGCCGTCTGGCTCGCACCCTTGTTTATTTTTCTTTTCGATCCCTTCTACTTCCTCTGCTGTAATGGGATCGAGTTCTACTCAGAGACCACCTTCTTGAGTGTGTTGGGGCTGATAATATTTCGCACCTTAGCTATTTCTGTCTCGGTGAAGGCGGCAGCTAAGGCATCTCCTGAGAACTGAACAGACGACACCTGTTGCAATTGGGTTTCTCTGTGGTACCAGCTAGATCGCGATCATCTTTGCAGGGTTGGGTTCTTGAGAAGGAGGCCCCAAGAATTCGTCACCTTACCCAGGTTCATTGATGGTACTTATCAATGTTGGAAAATATACCGTCATCGTCGTCCGGATCCTATATGCCATATTCATGTCCGGATCAGCTGACGGCGGTAGCATTGCGGCGGTCTCCGCCATGGCTTGCGCCGGCACGACTGGTGGTGGTGTCTGTTGGGTGGTGTCCCCTGCCCACAAACGAATCTGGCTCTTCGTCCCAAAGCATGGACCAGTTTAAGAAGGCACTGCGAGTCATCACATCATCTTCGTCGGCCCCAGGGGGTCGATACGGAGGTGACAAGTCGTCGTAGCCCCGTAGCACCCGAACCAGTTGAACCCTATACACGGTGGGTGGCATCTGATTACCGTGGAACACGCGGTTCCCCGGTTCAACGATTTTGGCCTTGGCGACATCGATCAACTCGCCATCCACGAAGTGCAAGAGAGTGCATGGAACATTGGTGGCACCCTACGAAAACATGTAGGGCGTTAGGGAGACCAGTCAAAGGCAAGGAGATGAAGTCATCGGCCGAGCCTTAGTTACTGTGATGGTGTCGAGCTTAGCTAATGTCGAGGCACCGCCAACGGCGGGCGTGCAAGTGACGGAGGGGCCGCTTGCTGCCGAGGTGCCAGCAGGCATATTCCTCCCACACCCGGGTGCATTAAGCTCCAATACCGGCACTGACGCCGGAGACACCAATGTCGGCACGTTGTGCGAGTTGCTGCCCGTGAAGCTGGGAATCGGGGGAGGCCCCTATTGGCCGCCCGCAATCCACCCCCCAGCCCCTCAAGGAAGGCATAATGGCGGTGATCGTCGCTCCCAGTTGGTCTCGCACTTGCTCTTGGACTATCTCTAGAATCCGTGCCACTTGTGCCTTGAGTTCTTTAACCTCGCACTCCTGGCCTTCCGAGCTGGTCTTTCTCTCCTTTCGCCCAGCCTTATAGTATTCCGACCATTTCGTGGACAAGCCTTCACCGGCCCCACAACCAGCTGACGACGGCTTACTGAACTTATCCTTCTATTTCACTAGGTTCAACGCCCTATTAAGTGGTGTCCCAAGGGGCAGACGGGGAGCTCTGAGACCCCGTGCTACTGCTTCTAGCTTCCTCCATAAGGAACATGAACCATTTAGAAATTTGGCTTCACTAATTAGCATGCAACCATATGGAGCTAATTACGCAGGGGTGTATTCCTTACCAGAACACGCTCACGCTCCTTCACCTTTGGATCCTAGTAAGCTCCTTTGTTACTAGGTCCACCTTGTACCGGGCCCTAACATAGTTCCTTGTCTGCTTTTTATGGTATTTATCAAAGAGGGGCGGTAGCCCTTCTCGGCACGCTCCGCGTCATCCTTGTCCCATTTAGGTTCCGCCACTCTGTAACCACCGGGACCGAGTTTGTGGACCCCTAAGTTCAAGTCCCGCATATCTTTCCGCCACTGACTTGATTCCGCGGATGCGTTGCTCTCACACTTGATCTTGAACTCCAGGTAGTCAGCTTCGCTGATCGAAGGATTCGTCTCCTTGATCTTCTCATAACTATCACCTCTTAGAATCCTTCTCTTCACCGCGGCTCTCCAAGTAGCCACGACCGTGCTCATCTTCGTGAGGGCGGCACTGTTCACTTTATTCCCTGAGAGGCATGTGTTTGCGAAGTCACCGGGGAACTTGTATCGTTCGTGCAACTTCGTGAAGAGGAGGTGGCGCAAATTCCCTCTGTCACCATGCCTTAGGTTCTCGGTGTTGATCGAGACGGTGCACCGGAGAATGCACCCGATTTGTCCCGCGTACCCACCGACTAACCCTTTGGGCGCCGTTGGATGCCCACTGGAGGACACTTCGATAAATTCCTCCTTGACGGTGCCGAGCACGTTTGGGCGCCGGTCCTTCCGTTGCCTCTTCGGTTGGCTGCCATCTGTGCGTTTGTTGCCATCATCAGTTGTGGCATCCCCGGCGGCACCATCAGTGGTGTCCTCCCCGACGCCACTAGGGGTTGTGTAGTCGGGATCGGTGTCTTCCGCAGCATCCTCATAGCAGTGAGGTTCTTCCTCCATCTCCTGGGACAACTCACAAAATGGCTTGCCCGAACCGTCGGCCTCATCGTTGTCGGCCATGTTCGTTCTAAATTGGAAAAAAGGCTACTACAGGTATTGGATGAGATCAGGGTAGTATCAATTCTCAGATTTAGAGGAAAACTGAGAATAAACATTATCTCTAATTTTTCTTTCGTTAGCATGTCATATGTATGGAAGAAAAAATAGTTTGCATTTCAACTTAAGGGAAAACTATAAAAGCCACTTAGAAATATTTGCTTTCTAGAAATAACATTGTCTCTAAATGTTTATTAATTTTTGTTTTGGTTGAGAATCGGGCACCTTCTAGGTCAAGAAAATTGGGCATGACCTTTGCTAATTTTCTTGACCTAGGAGTGCCCCATTCTCAATCTTAACGGAAATTAATCAACATTTGAGGAGAAAGGGGTAACTATTTGTATTCTATACATGTTTTGTTGATACAATCAGCAATTCTCATGTACAACCAATGTATCATGTGGATGAGCTTCAGGTCATTCCTAGTACATGATTCAACGAGCTAAGAAAAACTAATGCTCACCATATAGCTACCATCTGGTTTCATGCATTTCAGAAACTCCTCCAGGTACTTTCAAACGGTAGATTACCCTTTAATCTTCTAATATACCAATCTACTCAAGCACTTAATTACCCTTTCCATCTCATCACATCTCATCAGCAACAACAAAGTTGCTGTTGTTGCTGCTGCTAATTGTTTAATAATCAGGGTGCATTGGGGTTCTGAGTTGTCAGGTGGATTTATTGAAGATGGACTTGTGACTTCGCCAACCTTTCTACGCTTCCTTCATGTTCTGTATGATTTTATGGCTTGATTGTGGTGGCTCGGGTATATAGCTCCAACAGGAGGGGTTCCATCATTCATATAACCAGAAATTAGATGGATCTCCATCCAATCCACACGTTTCCATTTTTGAGTAAAATTTCCCGCTGATATTAGCTTGTGATAAGGACATACAGCCGATTTTGGTGTTGCCTACAACATTTGTGGTTTATTGTGTCAAGAGCTCTAAAATTACTTTATACATAAAGTTGTCTCTTTCAGATGAACCCCAACTTGTCAAGGAATGGCTTACACTACGTGTTATATCCTTGGAGTAGTTATCATTTATCAATAAGCATGCCTTGTTTTATCAATAAGCAAAAAAGTTTGGATACTGAAGTTGTGACTCTATTTTGATTCTTTGAAAGCCTTTTGATCATTTACTGGTTTCTAGTCACTATTATATATGATAATAATGAGATGGACAGATGACAGCTCAATACTTGGGAGTCATGCATTTGTCATCTAAAGACAGTTGATGTTACAGATGAGCCCTTGAAGGCAAGCAATGTATCGATTGTATGTATAAATGAGGCAATATCAAGCCCTCAGTAATTCAATTGAATATATTGTATCATGCGTGTAATGGAAGTAAACACGGTAATGCTACATGAACCATTATGAGCTTCTGCACTTTTCATGTCTTTTTCTTTCTGCCTAGTGATCGACTACCACATGAAGAGCAACCATCCCATATTGCCTCTTGTTGTCATACACAGATGGTTCCAAATAAGATTGTTAACTAGATAGGCCACGTTTGTCTATAGATTTCTTGATATTGATCAGGAAAGGTTGCCACTTTTATCATTTGCAGGGACAACTGAGAAATAATAACTTTACCATCTGCTGTGAAAATACTTAACTCCATGCAAGGAAACACCTACTAAACTGAAAATATAATTGTATCCAATCTCATAATTTTTCTATCCAACATGTGGTGTCAACTGTCAACATTACATGAGGATGAAGAAGTTCAAAACCATGCCATGAAGGAATGCAATTATCATTTAGTTATAGTTTTCAAAACTCTGGGATTTTACATGTTAGTTACCCACAAGCTTAAAATCATGTAGTTCAGAATCAAAATAATTGAGAACACCATGTAGGAGGGAGGGAGGCAAGCGAGGGGCCTGCAGCGTCACCAGGAGCAGCAGCAGGAGGGAGGCGAGGGTGGACACGCCGGCCGGTGGAGGGAGGCGGGGTTGAGGTCGCTGGCTTGGTGCGCCGGCGCCGCCGCCTACGGTTCGGAGAGGAAACGTAGAGGGGATAGGAGTGGAGTAGGGGTGGGGGTGGGGGTGGATGGGGGCTAGGCAGGGCAGGGCGCAGCAAGAGGAAGGGGGATCGGTGATGCAGGACTGGAGGAGGAATCAGCGGAGGAGAGGACGAGAATGGGGAGGGAATGGATGGCGACGAGGAAGAGAAGAGGGGATCTGAATCCTCCGAGGTTAGAAATGGCACACCTCGGAGGGGTGCGCCATAAACAAGGATAGCAATGGCGCACCTGGGAGGGGTGCGCCATAAACAAGGATAGCAATGGTGCACCTTTTAGGGGTGCGCCATAAACACCGTCATAGCAATGGTGCACCTTATCCTAGTGCGCCATTTCTAACTTATTTTTTTGGATTTTTAGTTGCATGAAATAATTTGAGATTTTAGATAAAAGAAAGGAAAATGCAAATGGAGTGACAAAACCGTTGTGCAAAGATTTAGAATTTGATGACATGGTTGAAATCAAGTGACATGAAATAACAGTCATCAAAGATTGAGCTTGCCACTAACACACACACGCGGCCCACACATCGTGATTCGATCTTAGCTATCTTTTCACAATCTTCTTGCCCTTCTTTCTCACGGTTGAATAATTTAGCCCCGGAACCCCATGAATTCTTCTCTTGAACGTACGTCCTTTAGGTAGGGTGGTCCTGCTTCTTCTCGTGGTGTATGGTACTTCATCGTCATCGTCATCTTCCATTTTCAGGTCACCATACTTGTCGAAGTCTTGCTCATTGGCAACTCCATCCATTCCGATGATGTTCCTTTTGCCTCTCCTCATGACAACACGACTGGGCTTTGATGGGTAGGTAATGAAGAAGCATTGGTCCACTTGGCAAGCCAGTACCCATGGCTCATTTTTCGCGGTGACGTTTGCGCCCACGGTGTTGT
>JAAAWK010000937.1:0-36847 GCA_022496015.1 Hordeum marinum
ACGGACACGTAAACGCACCTTGGGGTTCAACAACCATGGAAACCATTTGAGGAGACCAAACGGTGAGTAATAGTCCATGAAACGGGTCAGAATCGGCCAAAACCGCGAGTATTGATGACCGACACGTAAGCGTACCTTGGGGTCCAACAACTATGGAAATCGCTTCGGAACCCCAAAACGATGAGTAATAGTGCACGAAACGGGCCAGAATCGGCTAGCATTGCGAGCATTGACGACGGGCACGTAAACGCGCCTTGGGGTTCAACAACCATGGAAATCACCCGGGACCTTAAAACAGTGAGTAATAGTCCACGAAACGGGTCAGAATCGGCCAGACCCGCGGGTGTTGATGACCGACACGTAAGCGCACCTTGGGATCCAACAACTATGGAAATCGCTTTGAAAACCAAAAACTGTGAGTAATAGTGCACGAAACGGATCGGCCAGAATTGGGAGCATTGACGGACGACACGTAAACGCACCTTGGGGTTCAACAACCATGGAAACCATTTGGGGACACCAAACGGTGAGTAATAGTCCACGAAACGGGTCAGAATCGGCCAAAACCGCGAATATTGATGACCGACACATAAGCACACCTTGGGGTCCAACAACCATGGAAATCACTTCGGAACCCCAAAACGGTGAGTAATAGTGCACGAAACGGGCCAGAATCAGCCAGAATTTCGAGCGTTGACGACGGGCACGTAAACACACTTGGGGTTCAACAACCATGCAAATCGCTTCGGGACACCAAACGGTGAGTATGGTCCGCGAAACGGGCCAGAATCGGCCAAAACCGCGAGTGTTGATGACCGACACGTAAACGCACCCGGGGTTCATCAATCGTGGAAATCACCCGGGACCCCAAAACAGTGAGTAAGTCCACGAAACGGGCCAGAATCGGCCAAAACTGTGAGTGTTGATGACCGACACGAAGCGCACCTTGGGGTCCAACAACTACGGAAATCACTTCGAAACCCCAAAACGGTGAGTAATAGTGGACGAAACGGGCCAGAATCGGCCAGAATTGCGAGCGTTCACGACGGACACGTAAACGCACCTTTGGGTTCAACAACCATGGAAACCGTGCGGACACCAAACGGTGAGAGTAATATTGATGACCCACACGTGAGCGCACCTTGGGGTCCAGCAAAATGGAATTCGCTTTGAAACCCCAAAACGGTGAGTAATTGTGCACGAAACGGGCCAGAATCGGCCAGAATTGCGAGCGTTGACGACGGGCACGTAAACACACCTTGGGGTTCAACAACCATGCAATCGCTTCGGGACACCAAACGGTGAGTAATGGTCCGCGAAACGGGCCATAATGGCCAAACCCGCGAGTGTTGATGACCGACACGTAAACGCACCCCGGGGTTCATCAATCGTGGAAATCACCCCGGGACCCCAAAACAGTGAGTAAGTCCACGAAACGGGCCAGAATCAGCCAAAACTGTAAGTGTTGATGACAAACACGTAAGCGCACCTTGGGGTCCAACAACTATGGAAATCACTTCAAAACCCCAAAAGGTGAGTAATAGTGGACGAAACGGGCCAGAATCGGCCAGAATTGCGAGCGTTGACGACGGACACGTAAACGCACCTTGGGGTTCAACAACCATGCCAATCGCTTCGGGACACCAAACGGTGAGTAATAGCCCGCGAAACGGGCCAGAATCGGCCAAAACCGCGAGCGTTGATGACCGACAGGTAAACGCACGGGGTTCGTCAATCATGGAAATCTCCCCGGGACCCCAAAACAGTGAATAATAGTCGATGAAACGGGCCAGAATCGGCCAAAACTGTGAGTGTTGATGACCGACAAGTAAGCGCACCTTGGGGTCCAACAACTATGCAAATCGCTTCGAAAACCCAAAACTCTGAGTAATAGTGGACGAAACGGGCCAGAATTGCTAGCGTTGACGACGGACACGTAAACGCACCTTGGGGTTCAACAACCACGGAAACCATTTGAGGAGACCAAACGGTGAGTAATAGTCCATGAAACGGGTCAGAATCGGCCAAAACCGCGAGTATTGATGACCGACACGTAAGCGTACCTTGGGGTCCAACAACTATGGAAATCGCTTCGGAACCCCAAAACGGTGAGTAATAGTGCACGAAACGGGCCAGAATCGGCTAGCATTGCGAGCATTGACGACGGGCACGTAAACGCGCCTTGGGGTTCAACAACCATGGAAATCACCCCGGGACCTTAAAACAGTGAGTAATAGTCCACGAAACGGGTCAGAATCGGCCAGACCCGCGGGTGTTGATGACCGACACGTAAGCACACCTTGGGATCCAACAACTATGGAAATCGCTTTGAAAACCAAAAACTGTGAGTAATAGTGCACGAAACGGATCGGCCAGAATTGCGAGCATTGACGGACGACACGTAAACGCACCTTGGGGTTCAACAACCATGGAAACCATTTGGGGACACCAAACGGTGAGTAATAGTCCACGAAACGGGTCAGAATCGGCCAAAACCGCGAATATTGATGACCGACACATAAGCACACCTTGGGGTCCAACAACCATGGAAATCGCTTCGGAACCCCAAAACGGTGAGTAATAGTGCACGAAACGGGCCAGAATCAGCCAGAATTTCGAGCGTTGATGACGGGCACGTAAAACACCTTGGGCTTCAACAACCATGCAAATCGCTTCGGGACACCAAACGGTGAGTAATGGTCCGCGAAACGGGCCAGAATCGGCCAAAACCGCGAGTGTTGATGACCGACACGTAAACGCACCCCGGGGTTCATCAATCGTGGAAATCACCCCGGGACCCCAAAACAGTGAGTAAGTCCACGAAACGGGCCAGAATCGGCCAAAACTGTGAGTGTTGATGACCGACACGTAAGCGCACCTTGGGGTCCAACAACTACGGAAATCACTTCGAAACCCCAAAACGGTGAGTAATAGTGGACGAAACGGGCCAGAATCGGCCAGAATTGCGAGCGTTCATGACGGACACGTAAACGCACCTTTGGGTTCAACAACCATGGAAACCGCTTGCGGACACCAAACGGTGAGTAATAGTCCATGAAACGGGTAAGAATCGGCCAAAACCGCGAATATTGATGACCACACGTGAGCGCCCTTGGGGTCCAACAACAATGGAATTCGCTTTGAAACCCCAAAACGGTGAGTAATTGTGCACGAAACGGGCCAGAATCGGCCAGAATTGCGAGCATTGACGACGGGCACGTAAACACACCTTGGGGTTCAACAACCATGCAATCGCTTCGGGACACCAAACGGTGAGTAATGGTCCGCGAAACGGGCCATAATTGGCCAAAACCCGCGAGTGTTGATGACCGACACGTAAACGCACCCCGGGGTTCATCAATCGTGGAAATCACCCCGGGACCCCAAAACAGTGAGTAAGTCCACGAAACGGGCCAGAATCAGCCAAAACTGTAAGTGTTGATGACAAACACGTAAGCGCACCTTGGGGTCCAACAACTATGGAAATCACTTCAAAACCCCAAAACGGTGAGTAATAGTGGACGAAACGGGCCAGAATCGGCGAGAATTGCGAGCGTTGACGACGGACACGTAAACGCACCTTGGGGTTCAACAACCATGCAAATCGCTTCGGGACACCAAACGGTGAGTAATAGCCCGCGAAACGGGCCAGAATCGGCCAAAACCGCGAGCGTTGATGACCGACAGGTAAACGCACCCCGGGGTTCGTCAATCGTGGAAATCTCCCGGGACCCCAAAACAGTGAATAATAGTCGATGAAACGGGCCAGAATCGGCCAAAACTGTGAGTGTTGATGACCGACAAGTAAGCGCACCTTGGGGTCCAACAACTATGCAAATCGCTTTGAAAACCCAAAACTCTGAGTAATAGTGGACGAAACGGGCCAGAATTGCTAGCGTTGACGACGGACACGTAAACGCACCTTGGGGTTCAACAACCATGGAAACCATTTGAGGAGACCAAACGGTGAGTAATAGTCCATGAAACGGGTCAGAATCGGCCAAAACCGCGAGTATTGATGACCGACACGTAAGCGTACCTTGGGGTCCAACAACTATGGAAATCGCTTCGGAACCCCAAAACGATGAGTAATAGTGCACGAAACGGGCCAGAATCGGCTAGCATTGCGAGCATTGACGACGGGCACGTAAACGCGCCTTGGGGTTCAACAACCATGGAAATCACCCCGGGACCTTAAAACAGTGAGTAATAGTCCACGAAACGGGTCAGAATCGGCCAGACCCGCGGGTGTTGATGACCGACACGTAAGCGCACCTTGGGATCCAACAACTATGGAAATCGCTTTGAAAACCAAAAACTGTGAGTAATAGTGCACGAAACGGATCGGCCAGAATTGGGAGCATTGACGGACGACACGTAAACGCACCTTGGGGTTCAACAACCATGGAAACCATTGGGGACACCAAACGGTGAGTAATAGTCCACGAAACGGGTCAGAATCAGCCAAAACCGCGAATATTGATGACCGACACATAAGCACACCTTGGGGTCCAACAACCATGGAAATCACTTCGGAACCCCAAAACGGTGAGTAATAGTGCACGAAACGGGCCAGAATCAGCCAGAATTTCGAGCGTTGACGACGGGCACGTAAAACACCTTGGGGTTCAACAACCATGCAAATCGCTTCGGGACACCAAACGGTGAGTAATGGTCCGCGAAACGGGCCAGAATCGGCCAAAACCGCGAGTGTTGATGACCGACACGTAAACGCACCCCGGGGTTCATCAATCGTGGAAATCACCCCGGGACCCCAAAACAGTGAGTAAGTCCACGAAACGGGCCAGAATCGGCCAAAACTGTGAGTGTTGATGACCGACACGTAAGCGCACCTTGGGGTCCAACAACTACGGAAATCACTTCGAAACCCCAAAACGGTGAGTAATAGTGGACGAAACGGGCCAGAATCGGCCAGAATTGCGAGCGTTCACGACGGACACGTAAACGCACCTTTGGGTTCAACAACCATGGAAACCGCTTGCGGACACCAAACGGTGAGTAATAGTCCATGAAAGGGTAAGAATCGGCCAAAACCGCGAATATTGATGACCACACGTGAGCGCACCTTGGGGTCCACAAAATGGAATTCGCTTTGAAACCCCAAAACGGTGAGTAATTGTGCACGAAACGGGCCAGAATCGGCCAGAATTGCGAGCGTTGACGACGGGCACGTAAACACACCTTGGGGTTCAACAACCATGCAATCGCTTCGGGACACCAAACGGTGAGTAATGGTCCGCGAAACGGGCCATAATGGCCAAACCGCGAGTGTTGATGACCGACACGTAAACGCACCCCGGGGTTCATCAATCGTGGAAATCACCCGGGACCCCAAAACAGTGAGTAAGTCCACGAAACGGGCCAGAATCAGCCAAAACTGTAAGTGTTGATGACAACACGTAAGCGCACCTTGGGGTCCAACAACTATGGAAATCACTTCAAAACCCAAAACGGTGAGTAATAGTGGACGAAACGGGCCAGAATCGGCCAGAATTGCGAGCGTTGACGACGGACACGTAACGCACCTTGGGGTTCAACAACCATGCAAATCGCTTCGGGACACCAAACGGTGAGTAATAGCCCGCGAAACGGGCCAGAATCGGCCAAAACCGCGAGCGTTGATGACGACAGGTAAACGCACCCCGGGGTTCGTCAATCGTGGAAATCTCCCCGGGACCCAAAACAGTGAATAATAGTCGATGAAACGGGCCAGAATCGGCCAAAAGTGAGTGTTGATGACCGACAAGTAAGCGCACTTGGGGTCCAACAACTATGCAAATCGCTTCGAAACCCAAAACTTGAGTAATAGTGGACGAAACGGGCCAGAATTGCTAGCGTTGACGACGGACACGTAAACGCACCTTGGGGTTCAACAACCATGGAAACCATTTGAGGAGACCAAACGGTGAGTAATAGTCCATGAAACGGGTCAGAATCGGCCAAAACCGCGAGTATTGATGACCGACACGTAAGCGTACTTGGGGTCCAACAACTATGGAAATCGCTTCGGAACCCCAAAACGGTGAGTAATAGTGCACGAAACGGGCCAGAATCGGCTAGCATTGCGAGCATTGACGACGGGCACGTAAACGCGCCTTGGGGTTCAACAACCATGGAAATCACCCGGGACCTTAAAACAGTGAGTAATAGTCCACGAAACGGGTCAGAATCGGCCAGACCCGCGGGTGTTGATGACCGACACGTAAGCGCACTTGGGATCCAACAACTATGGAAATCGCTTTGAAAACCAAAAACTGGGAGTAATAGTGCACGAAACGGATCGGCCAGAATTGCGAGCATTGACGGACGACACGTAAACGCATTGGGGTTCAACAACCATGGAAACCATTGGGGACCCAAAACGGTGAGTAATAGTCCACGAAACGGGTCAGAATCGGCCAAAACGCGAATTGATGACGACACATAAGCACACCTTGGGGTCCAACAACATGGAAATCGCTTCAAAACCCCAAAACGGTGAGTAATAGTGCACGAAACGGGCCAGAATCAGCCAGAATTCGAGCGTTGATGACGGGCACGTAAACACACCTTGGGGTTCAACAACCATGCAAATCGCTTCGGGACACCAAACGGTGAGTAAGTCCGCGAAACGGGCCAGAATCGGCCAAAACCGCGAGCGTTGATGACCGACAGGTAAACGCACCCCGGGGTTCGTCAATCGTGGAAATCTCCCCGGGACCCCAAACAGTGAATAATAGTCGATGAAACGGGCCAGAATCGGCCAAAACTGTGAGTGTTGATGACCGACAAGTAAGCGCACCTTGGGGTCCAACAACTATGCAAATCGCTTCGAAAACCCAAAACTCTGAGTAATAGTGGACGAAACGGGCCAGAATTGCTAGCGTTGACGACGGACACGTAAACGCACCTTGGGTTCAACAACCATGGAAACCATTTGAGGAGACCAAACGGTGAGTAATAGTCCATGAAACGGGTCAGAATCGGCCAAAACCGCGAGTATTGATGACCGACACGTAAGCGTAACTTGGGGTCCAACAACTATGGAAATCGCTTCGGAACCCCAAAACGGTGAGTAATAGTGCACGAAACGGGCCAGAATCTGGCTAGCATTGCGAGCATTGACGACGGGCACGTAAACGCGCCTTGGGGTTCAACAACCATGGAAATCACCCCGGGACCTTAAAACAGTGAGTATAGTCCACGAAACGGGTCGTAGAACTTCGGCCAGGACCGCGGGTGTTGATGACCGACACGTAAGCGCACCTTGGGATCCAACAACTATGGAAATCGCTTTGAAAACAAAAACTGTGAGTAATAGTGCACGAAACGGATCGGCCAGAATTGCGAGCATTGACGGAACGACACGGTAAACGCACCTTGGGGTCAACAACCATGGAAAACCAATTTGGGGACACCAAACGGTGAGTAATAGTCCACGAAACGGGTCAGAATCGGCAAAACCGCGAATATTGATGACCGACACATAAGCACACCTTGGGGTCCACAACCATGGAAATCGCTTCGGAACCCCAAAAACGGTGAGTAATAGTGCACGAAACGGGCCAGAATCAGCCAGAATTCGAGCGTTGATGACGGGCACGTAAACACACCTTGGCTTCAACAACCATGCCAAATCGCTTCGGGACACCAAACGGTGAGTAATGGTCCGCTAAACGGGCCAAGAATCGGCCAAAACCGCGAGTGTTGATGACCGACACGTAAACGCACCCCGGGGTTCATCAATCGTGGAAATCACCCCGGGACCCCAAAACAGTGAGTAAGTCCACGAAACGGGCCAGAATCGGCCAAAACTGTGAGTGTTGATGACCGACACGTAAGCGCACCTTGGGGTCCAACAACTACGGAAATCACTTCGAAACCCCAAAACGGTGAGTAATAGTGGACGAAACGGCAGAATCGGCCAGAATTGCGAGCGTTCACGACGGACACGTAAACGCACTTGGGTTCAACAACCCATGGAACCGCTTGCGGACACCAAACGGTGAGTAATAGTCCATGAAACGGGTAAGAATCGGCCAAAACCGCGAATATTGATGACCCCACGTGAGCGCACACTTGGGGTCCAACAACAATGAATTCGCTTTGAAACCCCACAAACGGTGAGTAATTGTGCACGAAACGGGCCAGAATAGGCCAGAATTGCGAGCGTTGACGACGGGCACGTAAACACACCTTGGGGGTCAAACAACCATGCCAATCGCTTCGGGACACCAAACGGTGAGTAATGGTCCGCGAAACGGGCCATAATTGGCCAAAACCCGCGAGTGTTGATGACCGACACGTAAACGCACCCCCGGGGTTCATCAAATCGTGGAAATCACCCGGGACCCCAAAACAGTGAGTAAGTCCACGAAACGGGCAGAATCAGCCAAAACTGTTAAGTGTTGATGACAAACACGTAAGCGCACCTTGGGGTCCAACAACTATGGAAATCACTTCAAAACCCCAAAACGGTGAGTAATAGTGGACGAAACGGGCCAGAATCGGCCAGAATTGCGAGCGTTGACGACGGACACGTAAACGCACCTTGGGGTTCAACAACCATGCAAATCGCTTCGGGACACCAAACGGTGAGTAATAGCCCGCGAAACGGGCCAGAATCGGCCAAAACCGCGAGCGTTGATGACGACAGGTAAACGCACCCCGGGGTTCGTCAATCGTGGAAATCTCCCCGGGACCCCAAAACAGTGAATAATAGTCGATTTGGAAACGGGCCAGAATCGGCCAAAACTGTGAGTGTTGATGACCGACAAGTAAGCGCACCTTGGGGTCCAACAACTATGCAAATCGCTTCGAAAACCCCAAAACTCTGAGTAATAGTGGACGAAACGGGCCAGAATTGCTAGCGTTGACGCGGACACGTAAACGCACCTTGGGGTTCAACAACCATGGAAACCATTTGAGGAGACCAAACGGTGAGTAATAGTCCATGAAACGGGTCATAATCGGCCAAAACCGCGAGTATTGATGACCGAACACGTAAGCGTACCTTGGGGTCCAAAAACTATGGAATCGCTTCGGAACCCCAAAACGGTGAGTAATAGTGCACGAAACGGGCCAGAATCGGCTAGCATTGCGAGCATTGACGACGGGCACGTAAACGCGCCTTGGGGTTCAACAACCATGGAAATCACCCCGGGACCTTAAAACAGTGAGTAATAGTCCACGAACGGGTCAGAATCGGCCAGACCCGCGGGTTGTTGATGACCGACACGTAAGCGCACCTTGGGATCCAACACCTATTGGAAATCGCTTTGAAAACCAAAACTGTGAGTATAGTGCACGAAACGGATCGGCCAGAATTGAGAGCATTGACGGACGACACGGTAAACGCACCTTGGGGTTCAACACCATGGAAACCATTTGGGACACCAAACGGTGAGTAAAGTCCACGAAACGGGCTCAGAATCGGCCAAAACCGCGAATATTGATGACCGACACATAAGCACACCTTGGGGTCCAACAACCATGGAAATCACTTCAGGAACCCAAAACGGTGAGTAATAGTGCACGAAACGGGCCAGAATCAGCCAGATTTCGAGCGGTTGACGACGGGCACGTAAAACACACCTTGGGGTTCAACAACCATGCAAATCGCTTCGGGACACCAAACGGTGAGTACTGGTCCGCGAAACGGGCCAGAATCGGCCAAACCGCGAGTGTTGATGACCGACACGTAAACGCACCCGGGGTTCATCAATCGTGGAAATCACCCCGGGACCCCAAAACAGTGAGTAAGTCCACGAAACGGGCCAGAATCGGCCAAACTGTGAGTGTTGATGACCGACACGTAAGCGCACCTTGGGGTCCAACAACTACGGAAATCACTTCGAAACCCCAAAACGGTGAGTAATAGTGGACGAAACGGGCCAGAATCGGCCAGAATTGCGAGCGTTCACGACGGACACGTAAACGCACCTTTGGGTTCAACAACCATGGAACCGCTTGCGGACACCAAACGGTGAGTAATAGTCCATGAAACGGGTAAGAATCGGCCAAAACCGCGAATATTGATGACCCACACGTGAGCGCACCTTGGGGTCCAAGCAAAAATGGAATTCGCTTTGAAACCCCAAAACAGTGAGTAATATGTGCACGAAACGGGCCAGAATCGGCCAGAATTGCGAGCGTTGACGACGGGCACGTAAACACACCTTGGGGTTCAACAACCATGCCAATCGCTTCGGGACACCAAACGGTAGTAATGGTCAGCGAAACGGGCATAATGGCCAAACCCGCGAGTGTTGATGACGACACGTAAACGCACCCCGGGGTTCATCAATCGTGGAAATCACCCCGGGACCCCAAAACAGTGAGTAAGTCCACGAAACGGGCCAGAATCAGCCAAAACTGTAAGTGTTGATGACAAACACGTAAGCGCACCTTGGGGTCCAACAACTATGGAAATCACTTCAAAACCCCAAACGGTGAGTAATAGTGGACGAAACGGGCCAGAATCGGCCAGAATTGCGAAGCGTTGACGACGGAACACGTAAACGCACCTTGGGTTCAACAACCATGCAAATCGCTTCGGGACACCAAACGGTGAGTAATAGCCCGCGAAACGGGCCAGAATCGGCCAAAACCGCGAGCGTTGATGACCGACAGGTAAACGCACCCCGGGGTTCGTCAATCGTGGAAATCTCCCCGGGACCCCCAAAACAGTGAATAATAGTCGATGAAACGGGCCAGAATCGGCCAAAACTGTGAGTGTTGATGACCGACAAGTAAGCGCACATTGGGGTCCAACAACTATGCAAATCGCTTCGAAAACCCAAAACTTCTGAGTAATAGTGGACGAAACGGCCAGAATTGCTAGCGTTGACGACGGACACGTAAACGCACCTTGGGGTTCAACAACCATGGAAACCATTTGAGGAGGACCAAACCGGTGAGTAATAGTCCATGAAACGGGTCAGAATCGGCCAAAAACCCGCGAGTATTGATGACCGACACGTAAGCGTACCTTGGGGTCCAACAACTATGGAAATCGCTTCGGAACCCCAAAACGGTGAGTAATAGTGCACGAAACGGGCCAGAATCGGCTAGCATTGCGAGCATTGACGACGGGCACGTAAACGCGCCTTGGGGTTCAACAACCATGGAAATCACCCCGGGACCTTTAAAACAGTGAGTAATAGTCCACGAAACGGGTCAGAATCGGCCAGACCCGCGGGTGTTGATGACCGACACGTAAGCGCACCTTGGGATCCAACAACTATGGAAATCGCTTTGAAAACCAAAAACTGTGAGTAATAGTGCACGAAACGGATCGGCCAGAATTGGGAGCATTGACGGACGACACGTAAACGCACCTTGGGGTTCAACAACCATGGAAACCATTTGGGGACACCAAACGGTGAGTAATAGTCCACGAAACGGGTCAGAATCGGCCAAAACCGCGAATATTGATGACCGACACATAAGCACACCTTGGGGTCCAACAACCATGGAAATCACTTCGGAACCCCAAAACGGTGAGTAATAGTGCACGAAACGGGCCAGAATCAGCCAGAATTTCGAGCGTTGACGACGGGCACGTAAACCACACCTTGGGGTTCAACAACCATGCAAATCGCTTCGGGACACCAAACGGTGAGTACTGGTCCGCGAAACGGGCCAGAATCGGCCAAAACCGCGAGTGTTGATGACCGACACGTAAACGCACCCCGGGGTTCATCAATCGTGGAAATCACCCCGGACCCCAAAACAGTGAGTAAGTCCACGAAACGGGCCAGAATCGGCCAAAACTGTGAGTGTTGATGACCGACACGTAAGCGCACCTTGGGGTCCAACAACTACGGAAATCACTTCGAAAACCCCAAAACGGTGAGTAATAGTGGACGAAACGGGCCAGAATCGGCCAGAATTGCGAGCGTTCATGACGGACACGTAAACGCACCTTTGGGTTCAACAACCATGGAAACCGCTTGCGGACACCAAACGGTGAGTAATAGTCCATGAAACGGGTAAGAATCGGCCAAAACCGCGAATATTGATGACCCACACGTGAGCGCACCTTGGGGTCCAACAAAATGGAATTCGCTTTGAAACCCCAAAACGGTGAGTAATTGTGCACGAAACGGGCCAGAATCGGCCAGAATTGCGAGCGTTGACGACGGGCACGTAAACACACCTTGGGTTCAACAACCATGCCAATCGCTTCGGGACACCAAACGGTGAGTAATGGTCCGCGAAACGGGCCATAATTGGCCAAACCCGCGAGTGTTGATGACCGACACGTAAACGCACCCCGGGGTTCATCAATCGTGGAAATCACCCCGGGACCCCAAAACAGTGAGTAAGTCCACGAAACGGGCCAGAATCAGCCAAAACTGTAAGTGTTGATGACAAACACGTAAGCGCACCTTGGGGTCCAACAACTATGGAAATCACTTCAAAACCCCAAAACGGTGAGTAATAGTGGACGAAACGGGCCAGAATCGGCCAGAATTGCGAGCGTTGACGACGGACACGTTAACGCACCTTGGGGTTCAACAACCATGCAAATCGCTTCGGGACACCAAACGGTGAGTAATAGCCCGCGAAACGGGCCAGAATCGGCCAAAACCGCGAGCGTTGATGACCGACAGGTAAACGCACCCCGGGGTTCGTCAATCGTGGAAATCTCCCCGGGACCCCCAAAACAGTGAATAATAGTCGATGAAACGGGCCAGAATCGGCCAAAACTGTGAGTGTTGATGACCGACAAGTAAGCGCACCTTGGGGTCCAACAACTATGCAAATCGCTTCGAAAACCCAAAACTCTGAGTAATAGTGGACGAAACGGGCCAGAATTGCTAGCGTTGACGACGGACACGTAAACGCACCTTGGGGTTCAACAACCATGGAAACCATTTGAGGAGACCAAACGGTGAGTAATAGTCCATGAAACGGGTCAGAATCGGCCAAAACCGCGAGTATTGATGACCGACACGTAAGCGTACCTTGGGGTCCAACAACTATGGAAATCGCTTCGGAACCCCAAAACGGTGAGTAATAGTGCACGAAACGGGCCAGAATCGGCTAGCATTGCGAGCATTGACGACGGGCACGTAAACGCGCCTTGGGGTTCAACAACCATGGAAATCACCCCGGGACCTTAAAACAGTGAGTAATAGTCCACGAAACGGGTCAGAATCGGCCAGACCCGCGGGTGTTGATGACCGACACGTAAGCGCACCTTGGGATCCAACAACTATGGAAATCGCTTTGAAAACCAAAAACTGTGAGTAATAGTGCACGAAACGGATCGGCCAGAATTGCGAGCATTGACGGACGACACGTAAACGCACCTTGGGGTTCAACAACCATTGGAAACCATTTGGGGGACACCAAACGGTGAGGTAATAGTCCACGAAACGGGTCAGAATCGGCCAAAAACCGCGAATATTGATGACCGACACATAAGCACACCTTGGGGTCCAACAACCATGGAAATCACTTCGGAACCCCAAAACGGTGAGTAATAGTGCACGAAACGGGCCAGAATCAGCCAGAATTTCGAGCGTTGACGACGGGCACGTAAACACACCTTGGGGTTCAACAACCATGCAAATCGCTTCGGGACACCAAACGGTGAGTACTGGTCCGCGAAACGGGCAGAATCGGCCAAACCCGCGAGTGTTGATGACCGACACGTAAACGCACCCCGGGGTTCATCAATCGTGGAAATCACCCCGGGACCCCAAAACAGTGAGTAAGTCCACGAAAACGGGCCAGAATCGGCCAAAACTGTGAGTGTTGATGACCGACACGTAAGCGCACCTTGGGGTCCAACAACTACGGAAATCACTTCGAAACCCCAAACGGTGAGTAATAGTGGACGAAACGGGCCAGAATCGGCCAGAATTGTGAGCGTTCACGACGGACACGTAAACGCACCTTTGGGTTCAACAACCATGGAAACCGCTTGCGGACACCAAACGGTGAGTAATAGTCCATGAAACGGGTAAGAATCGGCCAAAACCGCGAATATTGATGACCCACACGTGAGCGCACCTTGGGGTCCAACAAAAATGGAATTCGCTTTGAAACCCCAAAACGGTGAGTAATTGTGCACGAAACGGGCCAGAATCGGCCAGAATTGCGAGCGTTGACGACGGGCACGTAAACACACCTTGGGGTTCAACAACCATGCCAATCGCTTCGGGACACCAAACGGTGAGTAATGGTCCGCGAAACGGGCCATAATTGGCCAAACCCGCGAGTGTTGATGACCGACACGTAAACGCACCCCGGGGTTTATCAATCGTGGAAATCACCCCGGGACCCCAAAACAGTGAGTAAGTCCACGAAACGGGCCAGAATCAGCCAAACTGTAAGTGTTGATGACAAACACGTAAGCGCACCTTGGGGTCCAACAACTATGGAAATCACTTCAAACCCCAAACGGTGAGTAATAGTGGACGAAACGGGCCAGAATCGGCCAGAATTGCGAGCGTTGACGACGGACACGTAAACGCACCTTGGGGTTCAATAACCATGCAAATCGCTTCGGGACACCAAACGGTGAGTAATAGCCCGCGAAACGGGCCAGAATCGGCCCAAAACCGCGAGCGTTGATGACCGACAGGTAAACGCACCCCGGGGTCGTCAATCGTGGAAATCTCCCCGGGACCCCAAAACAGTGAATAATAGTCGATGAAACGGGCCAGAATCGGCCCAAAACTGTGAGTGTTGATGACCGACAAGTAAGCGCACCTTGGGGTCCAACAACTATGCAAATCGCTTCGAAAACCCAAAACTCTGAGTAATAGTGGACGAAACGGGCCAGAATTGCTAGCGTTGACGACGGACACGTAAACGCACCTTGGGGTTCAACAACCATGGAAACCATTTGAGGAGACCAAACGGTGAGTAATAGTCCATGAAACGGGTTCAGAATTGGCCAAACCGCGAGTATTGATGACCGACACGTAAGCGTACCTTGGGGTCCAACAACTATGGAAATCGCTTCGGAACCCCAAAACGGTAAGTAATAGTGCACGAAACGGGCCAGAATCGGCTAGCATTGCGAGCATTGACGACGGGCACGTAAACGCGCCTTGGGTTCAACAACCATGGAAATCACCCTGGGACCTTAAAACAGTGAGTAATAGTCCACGAAAAGGGTCAGAATCGGCCAGACCCGCGGGTGTTGATGACCGACACGTAAGCGCACCTTGGGATCCAACAACTATGGAAATCGCTTTGAAAACCAAAAACTGTGAGTAATAGTGCACGAAACGGATCGGCCAGAATTGCGAGCATTGACGGACGACACGTAAACGCACCTTGGGGTTCAACAACCGTGGAAACCATTTGGGGGACACCAAACGGTGAGTAATAGTCCACGAAACGGGTCAGAATCGGCCAAAACCGCGAATATTGATGACCGACACATAAGCACACCTTGGGGTCCAACAACCATGGAAATCGCTTCGGAACCCCAAAACGGTGAGTAATAGTGCACGAAACGGGCCAGAATCAGCCAGAATTTCGAGCGTTGATGACGGGCACGTAAACACACCTTGGGGTCAACAACCATGCAAATCGCTTCGGGACACCAAACGGTGAGTAATGGTCCGCGAAACGGGCCAGAATCGGCCAAAACCGCGAGTGTTGATGACCGACACGTAAGCGCACCTTGGGGTCCAACAACTACGGAAATCACTTCGAAAACCCCAAAATGGTGAGTAATAGTGGACGAAACGGGCCAGAATCGGCCCAGAATTGCGAGCGTTCACGACGGACACGTAAACGCACCTTTGGGTTCAACAACCATGGAAACCGCTTGCGGACACCAAACGGTGAGTAATAGTCCATGAAACGGGTAAGAATCGGCCAAAACCGCGAATATTGATGACCCACACGTGAGCGCACCTTGGGGTCCAACAACAATGGAATTCGCTTTGAAACCCCAAAACGGTGAGTAATTGTGCACGAAACGGGCCAGAATCGGCCAGAATTGCGGAGCGTTGACGACGGGCACGTAAAACACACCTTGGGTTCAACAACCATGCCAATCGCTTCGGGACACCAAACGGTGAGTAATGGTCCGCGAAACGGGCCATAATTGGCCAAAACCGCGAGTGTTGATGACCGACACGTAAACGCACCCCGGGGTTCATCAATCGTGGAAATCACCCCGGGACCCCAAAACAGTGAGTAAGTCCACGAAACGGGCCAGAATCAGCCAAAACTGTAAGTGTTGATGACAAACACGTAAGCGCACCATTGGGGTCCAACAACTATGGAAATCACTTCAAAACCCCAAAACGGTGAGTAATAGTGGACGAAACGGGCCAGAATCGGCCAGAATTGCGAGCGTTGACGACGGACACGTAAACGCACCTTGGGGTTCAATAACCATGCAAATCGCTTCGGGACACCAAACGGTGAGTAATAGCCCGCGAAACGGGCCAGAATCGGCCAAAACCGCGAGCGTTGATGACCGACAGGTAAACGCACCCCGGGGTTCGTCAATCGTGGAAATCTCCCCGGGACCCCAAAACAGTGAATAATAGTCGATGAAACGGGCCAAAATCGGCCAAAACTGTGAGTGTTGATGACCGACAAGTAAGCGCACCTTGGGGTCCAACAACTATGCAAATCGCTTCGAAAACCCAAAACTCTGAGTAATAGTGGACGAAACGGGCCAGAATTGCTAGCGTTGACGACGGACACGTAAACGCACCTTGGGGTTCAACAACCATGGAAACCATTTGAGGAGACCAAACGATGAGTAATAGTCCATGAAACGGGTCAGAATTGGCCAAAACCGCGAGTATTGATGACCGACACGTAAGCGTACCTTGGGGTCCAACAACTATGGAAATCGCTTCGGAACCCCAAAACGGTAAGTAATAGTGCACGAAACGGGCCAGAATCGGCTAGCATTGCGAGCATTGACGACGGGCACGTAAACGCGCCTTGGGGTTCAACAACCATGGAAATCACCCCGGGACCTTAAAACAGTGAGTAATAGTCCACGAAACGGGTCAGAATCGGCCAGACCCGCGGGTGTTGATGACCGACACGTAAGCGCACCTTGGGATCCAACAACTATGGAAATCGCTTTGAAAACCAAAAACTGTGAGTAATAGTGCACGAAACGGATCGGCCAGAATTGCGAGCATTGACGGACGACACGTAAACGCACCTTGGGGTTCAACAACCATGGAAACCATTTGGGGACACCAAACGGTGAGTAATAGTCCACGAAACGGGTCAGAATCGGCCAAAACCGCGAATATTGATGACCGACACATAAGCACACCTTGGGGTCCAACAACCATGGAAATCGCTTCGGAACCCCAAAACGGTGAGTAATAGTGCACGAAACGGGCCAGAATCAGCCAGAATTTCGAGCGTTGATGACGGGCACGTAAACACACCTTGGGGTTCAACAACCATGCAAATCGCTTCGGGACACCAAACGGTGAGTAATGGTCCGCGAAACGGGCCAGAATCGGCCAAAACCGCGAGTGTTGATGACCGACACGTAAGCGCACCTTGGGGTCCAACAACTACGGAAATCACTTCGAAACCCCAAAACGGTGAGTAATAGTGGACGAAACGGGCCAGAATCGGCCAGAATTGCGAGCGTTCACGACGGACACGTAAACGCACCTTTGGGTTCAACAACCATGGAAAACGCTTGCGGACACCAAACGGTGAGTAATAGTCCATGAAACGGGTAAGAATCGGCCAAAACCGCGAATATTGATGACCCACACGTGAGCGCACCTTGGCGTCCAACAACAATGGAATTCGCTTTGAAACCCCAAAACGGTGAGTAATTGTGCACGAAACGGGCCAGAATCGGCCAGAATTGCGAGCGTTGACGACGGGCACGTAAACACACCTTGGGGTTCAACAACCATGCCAATCGCTTCGGGACACCAAACGGTGAGTAATGGTCCGCGAAACGGGCCATAATTGGCCAAAACCGCGAGTGTTGATGACCGACACGTAAACGCACCCCGGGGTTCATACATCGTGGAAATCACTTCGAAACTCCAAAACGGTGAGTAATAGTGCACGAAACGGGCCAGAATCGGCTAGAATTGCGAGCATTGACGACGGGCACGTAAACGCGCCTTGGGGTTCAACAACCATGGAAATCACCCCGGGACCCCAAAACAGTGAGTAATAGTCCACGAAACGGGTCAGAATCGGCCAGACCCAAGGGTGTTGATGATCGACACGTAAGCGCACCTTGGGATCCAACAACTATGGAAATCTTTTTGAAAACCAAAAACTGTGAGTAATAGTGCACGAAACGGATCGGCCAGAATTGCGAGCATTGACGACGGACACGTAAACGCACCTTGGGGTTCAACAACCATGGAAACCATTTGGGGACACCAAACGGTGAGTAATAGTCCACGAAACGGGTCAGAATCGGCCAATACCGCGAATATTGATGACCGACACATAAGCGCACCTTGGGGTCCAACTACTATGGAAATCGCTTCGGAACCCCAAAACGGTGAGTAATAGTGCACGAAACGCGACAGAATCGGCCAGAATTTCGAGTGTTGACGACGGGCACGTAAACACACCTTGGGGTTCAACAACCATGCAAATCGCTTCGGGACACCAAACGGTCAGTAATAGTACACGAAACGGGTTAGAATCGGCCAAAACCGCGAGTGTTGATGACCGACACGTAAACGCACCTCGGGGTTCATCAATCGTGGAAATCACCCCGGGACCCCAAAACAGTGAGTAAGTCCACGAAACGGGACAGAATCGGCCAAAACTGTGAGTGTTGATGACCGACACGTAAGCGCACCTTGGGGTCCAACAACTATGGAAATCACTTTTGAAACCAAAAACGGTGAGTAATAGTGGACGAAACGGGCCAGAATCGGCCAGAATTGCGAGCGTTGACGACGGACACGTAAACGCACCTTGGGGTTCAACAACCATGGAAACCGCTTGCGGACACCAAACGGTGAGTAATAGTCCATGAAACGGGTCAGAATCGGTCAAAACCGCGAATATTGATGACCGACACGTAAGCGCACCTTGGGGTCCAACAACTATGGAATTCGCTTCGGAACCCCAAAACGGTGAGTAATAGTGCACGAAACGGGCCAGAATCGGCCAGAATTGTGAGCGTTGACGACGGGCACGTAAACACACCTTGGGGTTCAACAACCACGGAAATCGCTTCGGGACACCAAACAGTCAGTAATAGTACACGAAACGGCCAAAACCGCGAGTGTTGATGACCGACAGGTAAACGCACCCCGGGGTTCGTCAATCGTGGAAATCTCCCCGGGACCCCAAAACAGTGAATAATAGTCGACAAAACGGGCCAGAATCGGCCAAAACTGTGAGTGTTGATGACCGACACGTAAGCGCACCCTTGCGGTCCAACAAATATGGAAATCGCTTCGAAACCCAAAACTCTGAGTAATAGTGGACGAAACGGGCCAGAATCGGCCAGAATTGCGAGCGTTGACGACGGACACGCAAACGCACCTCGGGGTTCAACAAGCATGGAAACCATTTGAGGACACCAAACGGTGAGTAATAGTCCATGAAACGGGTCAGAATCGGCCAAAACCGCGAGTATTGATGACCGAGAGGTAAGCGTAGCTTGGGGTCCAACAACTATGGAAATCACTTCGGAACCCCAAAACGGTGAGTAATAGTGCACGAAACGGGCCAGAATCGGCCAGAATTGCGAGCACTGACGACGGACACGTAAACGCACCTTGGGGTTCAACAACCATGGCAACCATTTGGGGACACCAAACGGTGAGTAATAGTCCACGAAGCGGGTCAGAATCGGCCAATACCGCGAATATTGATGACCGACACATAAGCGCACCTTGGGGTCCAACAACTATGGAAATCGCTTCGGAACCCCAAAACGGTGAGTAATAATGCACGAAACGGGCCAGAATCGGCCAGAATTTCGAGCGTTGACGACGGGCACGTAAACACACCTTGGGGTTCAACAACCATGCAAATCGCTTCGGGACACCAATCGGTGAGTAATAGTCCATGAAACGGGTCAGAATCGGCCAAAACCGCGAGTATTAATGACCGACACGTAAGCGTACCTTGGGGTCCAACAACAATGGAAATCACTTCGGAACTCCAAAACGGTGAGTAATAGTGCACGAAACGGGCCAGAATCGGCTAGAATTGCGAGCATTGACGACGGGCACGTAAACACACCTTGGGGTTCAACAACCACGGAAATCGCTTTGGGACACCAAACAGTTAGTAATAGTCCGCGAAACGGGCCAGAATCGGCCAAAACCGCGAGTGTTGATGACCGACACGTAAACGCACCCCGGGGTTCATCAATCGTGGAAATCACCCCGGGACCCCAAAACAGTGAGTAAGTCCACGAAACGGGCCAGAATCGGCCAAAACTGTGAGTGTTGATGACCGACATGTAAGCGCACCTTGGGGTCCAACAACTATGGAAATCCCTTCGAAACCCCAAAACGGTGAGTAATAGTGGACGAAACGGGCCAGAATCGGCCAGAATTGCGAGCGTTGACGACGGACACGTAAACGCACCTTGGGGTTCAACAATCATGGAAACCGCTTGCGGACACCAAACGGTGAGTAATAGTCCATGAAACGGGTCAGAATAGGCCAAAACCGCGAATATTGATGACCGACACGTAAGCGCACCTTGGGGTCCAACAACTATGGAATTCGCTTCGGAACCCCAAAACGGTGAGTAATAGTGCACGAAATGGGCCAGAATCGGCCAGAATTGTGAGCGTTGACGACGGGCACGTAAACACACCTTGGGGTTCAACAACCACGGAATTCGCTTTGGGACACCAAACAGTCAGTAATAGTACACGAAACGGGTCAGAATCGGCCAAAACCGCGAGTGTTGATGACCGACAGGTAAACGCACCCCGGGGTTCGTCAATCGTGGAAATCTCCCCGGGACCCCAAAACAGTGAATAATAGTCGACAAAACGGGCCAGAATCGGCCAAAACTGTGAGTGTTGATGACCCGACACGTAAGCGCACCTTGGGGTCCAACAACTATGGAAATCACTTCGAAACCCCAAAACAGTGAGTAATAGTGGACGAAACGGGCCAGAATCGGCCAGAATTGCGAGCGTTGATGACGGACACGTAAACGCACCTTTAGGTTCAACAACCATGGAAACCGCTTGCGGACACCAAACGGTGAGTAATAGTCCATGAAACGGGTCAGAATCGGCCAAAACCGCGAATATTGATGACCGACACGTAAGCGCACCTTGGGGTCCAACAACTATGGAATTCGCTTCGGAACCCCAAAACGGTGAGTAATAGTGCACGAAACGGACCAGAATCGGCCAGCATTGCGAGCGTTGACGACGGGCACGTAAACACACCTTGGGGTTCAACAACCACGGAAATCGCTTTGGGACACCAAACAGTTAGTAATAGTACACGAAACGGGTTAGAATCGGCCAAAACCGCGAGTGTTGATGACCGACACGTAAACGCACCCCGGGGTTCATCAATCGTGGAAATCACCCCGGGACCCCAAAACAGTGAGTAAGTCCACGAAACGGGCCAGAATCGGCCAAAACTGTGAGTGTTGATGACCGACACGTAAGCGCACCTTGGGGTCCAACAACTATGGAAATCACTTCGAAACCCCAAAACGGTGAGTAATAGTGGACGAAACGGGCCAGAATCAGCCAGAATTGCGAGCGTTGACGACGGACACGTAAACGCACCTCGGGGTTCAACAAGCATGGAAACCATTTGAGGACACCAATCGGTGAGTAATAGTCCATGAAACGGGTCAGAATCGGCCAAAACCGCGAGTATTGATGACCGACACGTAAGCGTACCTTGGGGTCCAACAACTATGGAAATCACTTCGGAACTCCAAAACGGTGAGTAATAGTGCACGAAACGGGCCAGAATCGGCTAGAATTGCGAGCATTGACGACGGGCACGTAAACACACCTTGGGGTTCAACAACCACGGAAATCGCTTTGGGACACCAAACAGTTAGTAATAGTACACGAAACGGGTTAGAATCGGCCAAAACCGCGAGTGTTGATGACCGACACGTAAACGCACCCCGGGGTTCATCAATCGTCGAAGTCACCCCGGGACCCCAAAACAGTGAGTAAGTCCACGAAACGGGCCAGAATCGGCCAAAACTGTGAGTGTTGATGACCGACACGTAAGCGCACCTTGGGGTCCAACAACTATGGAAATCACTTTTAAAACCAAAAACGGTGAGTAATAGTGGACGAAACGGGCCAGAATCGGCCAGAATTGCGAGCGTTGACGACGGACACGTAAACGCACCTTGGGGTTCAACAACCATGGAAACCGCTTGCGGACACCAAATGGTGAGTAATAGTCCATGAAACGGGTCAGAATCGGTCAAAACCGCGAATATTGATGACCGACACGTAAGCGCACCTTGGGGTCCAACAACTATGGAATTCGCTTCGGAACCCCAAAATGGTGAGTAATAGTGCACGAAACGGGCCAGAATCGGCCAGAATTGCGAGCGTTGACGACGGGCACGTAAACACACCTTGGGGTTCAACAACCACGGAAATCGCTTCGGGACACCAAACAGTCAGTAATAGTACACGAAACGGGTCAGAATCGGCCAAAACCGCGAGTGTTGATGACCGACACGTAAACGCACCCCGGGGTTCATCAATCGTGGAAATCACCCCGGGACCCCAAAACAGTGAGTAAGTCCACGAAACGGGCCAGAATCGGCCAAAACTGTGAGTGTTGATGACCGACACGTAAGCGCACCTTGGGGTCCAACAACTATGGAAATCACTTCGAAACCCCAAAACGGTGAGTAATAGTGGACGAAACGGGCCAGAATCAGCCAGAATTGCGAGCGTTGACGACGGACACGTAAACGCACCTCGGGGTTCAACAAGCATGGAAACCATTTGAGGACACCAATCGGTGAGTAATAGTCCATGAAACGGGTCAGAATCGGCCAAAACCGCGAGTATTGATGACCGACACGTAAGCGTACCTTGGGGTCCAACAACTATGGAAATCACTTCGGAACTCCAAAACGGTGAGTAATAGTGCACGAAACGGGCCAGAATCGGCTAGAATTGCGAGCATTGACGACGGGCACGTAAACACACCTTGGGGTTCAACAACCACGGAAATCGCTTTGGGACACCAAACAGTTAGTAATAGTACACGAAACGGGTTAGAATCGGCCAAAACCGCGAGTGTTGATGACCGACACGTAAACGCACCCCGGGGTTCATCAATCGTCGAAGTCACTCCGGGACCCCAAAACAGTGAGTAAGTCCACGAAACGGGCCAGAATCGGCCAAAACTGTGAGTGTTGATGACCGACACGTAAGCGCACCTTGGGGTCCAACAACTATGGAAATCACTTTTAAAACCAAAAACGGTGAGTAATAGTGGACGAAACGGGCCAGAATCGGCCAGAATTGCGAGCGTTGACGACGGACACGTAAACGCACCTTGGGGTTCAACAACCATGGAAACCGCTTGCGGACACCAAACGGTGAGTAATAGTCCATGAAACGGGTCAGAATCGGTCAAAACCGCGAATATTGATGACCGACACGTAAGCGCACCTTGGGGTCCAACAACTATGGAATTCGCTTCGGAACCCCCAAACGGTGAGTAATAGTGCACGAAACGGGCCAGAATCGGCCAGAATTGTGAGCGTTGACGACGGGCACGTAAACACACCTTGGGGTTCAACAACCACGGAAATCGCTTCGGGACACCAAACAGTCAGTAATAGTACACGAAACGGGTCGGAATCGGCGAAAACCGCGAGTGTTGATGACCGACAGGTAAACGCACCCCGGGGTTCGTCAATCGTGGAAATCTCCCCGGGACCCCAAAACAGTGAATAATAGTCGACAAAACGGGCCAGAATCGGCCAAAACTGTGAGTGTTGATGACCGACACGTAAGCGCACCTTGGGGTCCAACAACTATGGAAATCCCTTCGAAACCCCAAAACGGTGAGTAATAGTGGACGAAACGGGCCAGAATCGGCCAGAATTGCGAGCGTTGACGACGGACACGTAAACGCACCTTGGGGTTCAACAATCATGGAAACCGCTTGCGGACACCAAACGGTGAGTAATAGTCCATGAAACGGGTCAGAATAGGCCAAAACCCGCGAATATTGATGACCGACACGTAAGCGCACCTTGGGGTCCAACAACTATGGAATTCGCTTCGGAACCCCAAAACGGTGAGTAATAGTGCACGAAATGGGCCAGAATCGGCCAGAATTGTGAGCGTTGACGACGGGCACGTAAACACACCTTGGGGTTCAACAACCACGGAATTCGCTTCGGGACACCAAACAGTCAGTAATAGTACACGAAACGGGTCAGAATCGGCCAAAACCGCGAGTGTTGATGACCGACAGGTAAACGCACCCCGGGGTTCGTCAATCGTGGAAATCTCCCCGGGACCCCAAAACAGTGAATAATAGTCGACAAAACGGGCCAGAATCGGCCAAAACTGTGAGTGTTGATGACCCGACACGTAAGCGCACCTTGGGGTCCAACAACTATGGAAATCACTTCGAAACCCCAAAACAGTGAGTAATAGTGGACGAAACGGGCCAGAATCGGCCAGAATTGCGAGCGTTGATGACGGACACGTAAACGCACCTTGGGGTTCAACAACCATGGAAACCGCTTGCGGACACCAAACGGTGAGTAATAGTCCATGAAACGGGTCAGAATCGGCCAAAACCGCGAATATTGATGACCGACACGTAAGCGCACCTTGGGGTCCAACAACTATGGAATTCGCTTCGGAACCCCAAAACGGTGAGTAATAGTGCACGAAACGGACCAGAATCGGCCAGCATTGCGAGCGTTGACGACGGGCACGTAAACACACCTTGGGGTTCAACAACCACGGAAATCGCTTTGGGACACCAAACAGTTAGTAATAGTACACGAAACGGGTTAGAATCGGCCAAAACCGCGAGTGTTGATGACCGACACGTAAACGCACCCCGGGGTTCATCAATCGTGGAAATCACCCCGGGACCCCAAAACAGTGAGTAAGTCCACGAAACGGGCCAGAATCGGCCAAAACTGTGAGTGTTGATGACCGACACGTAAGCGCACCTTGGGGTCCAACAACTATGGAAATCACTTCGAAACCCCCAAAACGGTGAGTAATAGTGGACGAAACGGGCCAGAATCAGCCAGAATTGCGAGCGTTGACGACGGACACGTAAACGCACCTCGGGGTTCAACAAGCATGGAAACCATTTGAGGACACCAATCGGTGAGTAATAGTCCATGAAATGGGTCAGAATCGGCCAAAACCGCGAGTATTGATGACCGACACGTAAGCGTACCTTGGGGTCCAACAACTATGGAAATCACTTCGGAACTCCAAAACGGTGAGTAATAGTGCACGAAACGGGCCAGAATCGGCTAGAATTGCGAGCATTGACGACGGGCACGTAAACACACCTTGGGGTTCAACAACCACGGAAATCGCTTTGGGACACCAAACAGTTAGTAATAGTACACGAAACGGGTTAGAATCGGCCAAAACCGCGAGTGTTGATGACCGACACGTAAACGCACCCCGGGGTTCATCAATCGTCGAAGTCACCCCGGGACCCCAAAACAGTGAGTAAGTCCACGAAACGGGCCAGAATCGGCCAAAACTGTGAGTGTTGATGACCGACACGTAAGCGCACCTTGGGGTCCAACAACTATGGAAATCACTTTTAAAACCAAAAACGGTGAGTAATAGTGGACGAAACGGGCCAGAATCGGCCAGAATTGCGAGCGTTGACGACGGACACGTAAACGCACCTTGGGGTTCAACAACCATGGAAACCGCTTGCGGACACCAAACGGTGAGTAATAGTCCATGAAACGGGTCAGAATCGGTCAAAACCGCGAATATTGATGACCGACACGTAAGCGCACCTTGGGGTCCAACAACTATGGAATTCGCTTCGGAACCCCCAAACGGTGAGTAATAGTGCACGAAACGGGCCAGAATCGGCCAGAATTGTGAGCGTTGACGACGGGCACGTAAACACACCTTGGGGTTCAACAACCACGGAAATCGCTTTGGGACACCAAACAGTTAGTAATAGTACACGAAACGGGTTAGAATCGGCCAAAACCGCGAGTGTTGATGACCGACACGTAAACGCACCCCGGGGTTCATCAATCGTGGAAATCACCCCGGGACCCCAAAACAGTGAGTAAGTCCACGAAACGGGCCAGAATCGGCCAAAACTGTGAGTGTTGATGACCGACACGTAAGCGCACCTTGGGGTCCAACAACTATGGAAATCACTTCGAAACCCCAAAACGGTGAGTAATAGTGGACGAAACGGGCCAGAATCAGCCAGAATTGCGAGCGTTGACGACGGACACGTAAACGCACCTCGGGGTTCAACAAGCATGGAAACCATTTGAGGACACCAATCGGTGAGTAATAGTCCATGAATGGGTCAGAATCGGCCAAAACCGCGAGTATTGATGACCGACACGTAAGCGTACCTTGGGGTCCAACAACTATGGAAATCACTTCGGAACTCCAAAACGGTGAGTAATAGTGCACGAAACGGGCCAGAATCGGCTAGAATTGCGAGCATTGACGACGGGCACGTAAACACACCTTGGGGTTCAACAACCACGGAAATCGCTTTGGGACACCAAACAGTTAGTAATAGTACACGAAACGGGTTAGAATCGGCCAAAACCGCGAGTGTTGATGACCGACACGTAAACGCACCCCGGGTTCATCAATCGTCGAAGTCACCCCGGGACCCCAAACAGTGAGTAAGTCCACGAAACGGGCCAGAATCGGCCAAAACTGTGAGTGTTGATGACCGACACGTAAGCGCACCTTGGGGTCCAACAACTATGGAAATCACTTTTAAAACCAAAAACGGTGAGTAATAGTGGACGAAACGGGCCAGAATCGGCCAGAATTGCGAGCGTTGACGACGGACACGTAAACGCACCTTGGGGTTCAACAACCATGGAAACCGCTTGCGGACACCAAACGGTGAGTAATAGTCCATGAAACGGGTCAGAATCGGTCAAAAACCGCGAATATTGATGACCGACACGTAAGCGCACCTTGGGGTCCAACAACTATGGAATTCGCTTCGGAACCCCCAAACGGTGAGTAATAGTGCACGAAACGGGCCAGAATCGGCCAGAATTGTGAGCGTTGACGACGGGCACGTAAACACACCTTGGGGTTCAACAACCACGGAAATCGCTTCGGGACACCAAACAGTCAGTAATAGTACACGAAACGGGTCGGAATCGGCGAAAAACCGCGAGTGTTGATGACCGACAGGTAAACGCACCCCGGGGTTCGTCAATCGTGGAAATCTCCCCGGGACCCCAAAACAGTGAATAATAGTCGACAAAACGGGCCAGAATCGGCCAAAACTGTGAGTGTTGATGACCGACACGTAAGCGCACCTTGGGGTCCAACAACTATGGAAATCCCTTCGAAACCCCAAAACGGTGAGTAATAGTGGACGAAACGGGCCAGAATCGGCCAGAATTGCGAGCGTTGACGACGGACACGTAAACGCACCTTGGGGTTCAACAATCATGGAAACCGCTTGCGGACACCAAACGGTGAGTAATAGTCCATGAAACGGGTCAGAATAGGCCAAAACCGCGAATATTGATGACCGACACGTAAGCGCACCTTGGGGTCCAACAACTATGGAATTCGCTTCGGAACCCCAAAACGGTGAGTAATAGTGCACGAAATGGGCCAGAATCGGCCCAGAATTGTGAGCGTTGACGACGGGCACGTAAACACACCTTGGGGTTCAACAACCACGGAATTCGCTTCGGGACACCAAACAGTCAGTAATAGTACACGAAACGGGTCAGAATCGGCCAAAACCGCGAGTGTTGATGACCGACAGGTAAACGCACCCCGGGGTTCGTCAATCGTGGAAATCTCCCCGGGACCCCAAAACAGTGAATAATAGTCGACAAAACGGGCCAGAATCGGCCAAAACTGTGAGTGTTGATGACCCGACACGTAAGCGCACCTTGGGGTCCAACAACTATGGAAATCACTTCGAAAACCCCAAAACAGTGAGTAATAGTGGACGAAACGGGCCAGAATCGGCCAGAATTGCGAGCGTTGATGACGGACACGTAAACGCACCTTGGGGTTCAACAACCATGGAAACCGCTTGCGGACACCAAACGGTGAGTAATAGTCCATGAAACGGGTCAGAATCGGCCAAAACCGCGAATATTGATGACCGACACGTAAGCGCACCTTGGGGTCCAATAACTATGGAATTCGCTTCGGAACCCCAAAACGGTGAGTAATAGTGCACGAAACGGACCAGAATCGGCCAGCATTGCGAGCGTTGACGACGGGCACGTAAACACACCTTGGGGTTCAACAACCACGGAAATCGCTTTGGGACACCAAACAGTTAGTAATAGTACACGAAACGGGTTAGAATCGGCCAAAACCGCGAGTGTTGATGACCGACACGTAAACGCACCCCGGGGTTCATCAATCGTGGAAATCACCCCGGGACCCCAAAACAGTGAGTAAGTCCACGAAACGGGCCAGAATCGGCCAAAACTGTGAGTGTTGATGACCGACACGTAAGCGCACCTTGGGGTCCAACAACTATGGAAATCACTTCGAAACCCCAAAACGGTGAGTAATAGTGGACGAAACGGGCCAGAATCAGCCAGAATTGCGAGCGTTGACGACGGACACGTAAACGCAACTCGGGGTTCAACAAGCATGGAAACCCATTTGAGGACACCAATCGGTGAGTAATAGTCCATGAAACGGGTCAGAATCGGCCAAAACCGCGAGTATTGATGACCGACACGTAAGCGTACCTTGGGGTCCAACAACTATGGAAATCACTTCGGAACTCCAAAACGGTGAGTAATAGTGCACGAAACGGGCCAGAATCGGCTAGAATTGCGAGCATTGACGACGGGCACGTAAACACACCTTGGGGTTCAACAACCACGGAAATCGCTTTGGGACACCAAACAGTTAGTAATAGTACACGAAACGGGTTAGAATCGGCCAAAACCGCGAGTGTTGATGACCGACACGTAAACGCACCCCGGGGTTCATCAATCGTCGAAATCACCCCGGGACCCCAAAACAGTGAGTAAGTCCACGAAACGGGCCAGAATCGGCCAAAACTATGAGTGTTGATGACCGACACGTAAGCGCACCTTGGGGTCCAACAACTATGGAAATCACTTCGAAACCCCAAAACGGTGAGTAATAGTGGACGAAACGGGCCAGAATCAGCCAGAATTGCGAGCGTTGACGACGGACTCGTAAACGCACCTCGGGGTTCAACAAGCATGGAAACCATTTGAGGACACCAATCGGTGAGTAATAGTCCATGAAACGGGTCAGAATCGGCCAAAACCGCGAGTATTGATGACCGACACGTAAGCGTACCTTGGGGTCCAACAACTATGGAAATCACTTCGGAACTCCAAAACGGTGAGTAATAGTGCACTAAACGGGCCAGAATCGGCTAGAATTGCGAGCATTGACGACGGGCACGTAAACGCGCCTTAGGGTTCAACAACCATGGAAATCACCCCGGGACCCCAAAACAGTGAGTAATAGTCCACGAAACGGGTCAGAATCGGCCAAACCCACGGGTGTTGATGACCGACACGTAAGCGCACCTTGGGATCCAACAACTATGGAAATCTTTTTGAACACCAAAATCTGTGAGTAATAGTGCACGAAACGGATCGGCCAGAATTGCGAGCATTGACGACGGACACATAAACGCACCTTGGGGTTCAACAACCATGGAAACCATTTGGGAACCCCAAAACAGTGAGTAATAGTCCACGAAACGGGTCAGAATCGGCCAATACCGCAAATATTGATGACCGACACATAAGCGCACCTTGGGGTCCAACTACTATGGAAATCGCTTCGGAACCCCAAAACGGTGAGTAATAGTGCACGAAACGGGACAGAATCGGCCAGAATTTCGAGCGTTGACGACGGGCACGTAAACACACCTTGGGGTTCAACAACCATGCAAATCGCTTCGGGACACCAAACGGTGAGTAATAGTCCGCGAAACGGGCCAGAATCAGCCAAAACCGCAAGTGTTGATGACCGACACGTAAACGCACCCCGGGGTTCATCAATCGTGGAAATCACCCCGGGACCCGAAAACAGTGAGTAAGTCCACGAAACGGGCCAGAATCGGCCAAAACTGTGAGTCTTGATGACCGAACACGTAAGCGCACCTTGGGTCCAACAACTATGGAAAATCCCTTCGAAACCCCAAAACGGTTGAGTAATAGTGGACGAAACGGGCCAGAATCGGCCAGAATTGCGAGCGTTGACGACGGACACGTAAACGCACCTTGGGGTTCAACAATCATGGAAACCGCTTGCGGACACCAAACGGTGAGTAATTAGTCCATGAAACGGGTCAGAATAGGCCAAAACCGCGACTATTGATGACCGACACGTAAGCGCGCCTTGGGGTCCCAACAACTATGGAATTCGCTTCGGAACCCCACAACGGTGAGTAATAGTGCACGAAACGTGGCAGAATCGGCCCCCAGACAGAATTGCGAGCGTTGACGACGGGCACGTAAACACACCTTGGGGTTCAACAACCACGGAATTCGCTTCGGGACACCAAACGTCAGTAATAGTACACGAAAGGGTCAGAATCGGCCCAAACCGCGAGTAGTGTTGATGACCGACAGGTAAACGCGCCCCGGGGTTCGTCAATCGTGGAAATCTCCCCGGACCCCCAAAACAGTGAATAATAGTCGACCAAAACGGGCCAGAATCGGCCAAAACTGTGAGTGTTGATGACCCGACACGTAAGCGCACCTTGGGGTCCAACAACTATGGAAATCGCTTCGAAAACCCAAAACTCTGAGTAATAGTGGACGAAACAGGCCAGAATCGGCCAGAATTGCGAGCGTTGACGACGGACACGCAAACGCACCTCGGGGTTCAACAAGCATGGTAACCATTTGAGGACACCGAACGGTGAGTAATAGTCCATGAAACGGGTCAGAATCGGCCAAAACGGCGATTATTGATGACCGACACGTAAGCGTACCTTGGGGTCCAACAACTATGGAAATCACTTCGGAACTCCAAAACGGTGAGTAATAGTGCACGAAACGGGCCAGAATCGGCTAGAAATTGCGAGCATTTGACGACGGGCACGTAAACGCGCCTTGGGGTTCAACAACCATGGAAATCACCCCGGGACCCCAAAACAGTGAGTAATAGTCCACGAAACGGGTCAGAATCGGCCAGACCCAAGGGTGTTGATGATCGACACGTAAGCGCACCTTGGGATCCAACAACTATGGAAATCTTTTTGAAAACCAAAAACTGTGAGTAATAGTGCACGAAACGGATCGGCCAGAATTGCGAGCATTGACAACGGACACGTAAACGCACCTTCGGGTTCAACAACCATGGAAACCATTTGGGGACACCAAACGGTGAGTAATAGTCCACGAAACGGGTCAGAATCGGCCAATACCGCGAATATTGATGACCGACACATAAGCGCACCTTGGGGTCCAACTACTATGGAAATCGCTTCGGAACCCCAAAACGGTGAGTAATAGTGCACGAAACGGGACAGAATCGGCCAGAATTTCGAGTGTTGACGACGGGCACGTAAACACACCTTGGGGTTCAACAACCATGCAAATCGCTTCGGGACACCAAACGGTGAGTAATAGTACACCAAACGGGTTAGAATCGGCCAAAACCGCGAGTTATGATGACCGACACGTAAACGCACCCCGGGGTTCATCAATCGTGGAAATCACCCCGGGACCCCAAAACAGTGAGTAAGTCCACGAAACGGGACAGAATCGGCCAAAACTGTGAGTGTTGATGACCGACACGTAAGCGGCACCTTGGGGTCCTACAACTATGGAAATCACTTTAAAACCAAAAACGGTGAGTAATAGTGGACGAAACGGGCCAGAATCGGCCAGAATTTGCGAGCGTTGACGACGGACACGTAACGCACCTTGGGGTTCAACAAGCCATGAAACCGCTTGCGGACACCAAACGGTGAGTAATAGTCCATGAAACGGGTCAGAATCGGTCAAAACCGCGAATATTGATGACCGACACGTAAGCGCACCTTGGGGTCCAACAACTATGGGAATTCGCTTCGGAACCCCCAAAACGGTGAGTAATAGTGCACGGACAACGGGCCAGAATCGGCCAAAATTGTGAGCGGTTGACGACGGGCACGTAAACACACCTTGGGGTTCAACAACCATGGAAATCGCTTCGGGACACCAAACAGTCAGTATAGTACACGAAACGGGTCGGAATCGGCGAAAACCGCGAGTGTTGATGACCGACCGGTAAACGCACCCCGGGTTCGTCAATCGTGGAAATCTCCCCGGGACCCCAAAACAGTGAGTAATAGTCGACAAAACGGGCCAGAATCGGCCAAAACTGTGAGTGTTGATGACCGACACGTAAGCGCACCTTGGGGTCCAACAAATATGGAAATCGCTTCGAAAACCCAAAACTCTGAGTAATAGTGGACGAAACGGGCCAGAATCGGCCAGAATTGCGAGCGTTGACGACGGGCACGTAAACACACCTTGGGGTTCAACAACCATGCAAATCGCTTCGGGAGACCAAAACGGTGAGTAATAGTCCGCGAAACGGGCGAGAATCGGCCAAAACCGCGAGTGTTGATGACCGACGTAAACGCACCCCGGGGTTCATCAATCGTGGAAATCACCCGGGACCCCAAACATGAGTAAGTCCACGAAACGGGCCAGAATCGGCCAAAACTGTGAGTGCTGATGACCGACACGTAAGCGCACCTTGGGGTCCAACAACTATGGAAATCACTTCGTAACCCCAAAACGGTGAGTAATGTGGACGAAACGGGCCAGAATCGGCCAGAATTGCGAGCGTTGACGACGGACACGTAAACGCACCTTGGGGTTCCAAGCATGGAAACCGCTTGCGGACACCAAACGGGAGTATAGTCCATGAAATGGGCCAGAATCGGCCAAAACCGCGAATATTGATGACCGACACGTAAGCGCACCTTGGGGTCCAACAACTATGAATTCGCTTCGGAACCCCAAAACGGTGAGTAATAGTGCACGAAACGGGCCAGAATCGGCCAGAATTGCGAGCCGTTGACGACGGGCACGTAAACACACGTTGGGGTTCAACAACCATGCAAATCGCTTCGGGAGACCAAACGGTGAGTAATAGTCCGCGAACGGGCCAGAATCGGCGAAAACCGAGTGTTGATGACCACACGTAAACGCACCCCGGGTTCATCAATCGTGAAATCACCCCGGGACCCCAAAACAGTGAGTAAGTCCCCACGAAACGGGCCAGAATCGGCCAAACTGTGAGTGTTGATGACCGACACGTAAGCGCACCTTGGGGTCCACAACTATGGAAATCACTTCGAAACCCAAAACATGAGTAATAGTGGAACGAAACGGGCCAGAATCGGCCAAATTGCGAGCGTTGACGACGGACACGTAAACGCACCTTGGGGTTCAACAACCCATGGAAACCGCTTGCGGACACCAAACGGTGAGTAATAGTCCATGAAACGGTCAGAATCGGCCAAAACCGCGAGTATTGATGACCGACACGTAACGGACCTTGGGGTCCAACAACTATGGAAATCACTTCGGAACTCCAGAACGGTGAGTAATAGTGCACGAAACGGGCCAGAATCGGCTAGAATTGCGAGCATTGACGACGGGCACGTAAACGCGCCTTGGGGTTCAACAACCATGGAAATCACCCCGGGACCCCAAAACAGTGAGTAATAGTCCACGAAACGGGTCAGAATCGGCCAAAACCGCGAGTGTTGATGACCGACACGTAAACGCACCCCGGGGTTCATCAATCGTGGAAATCACCCCGGGACCCCAAAACAGTGAGTAAGTCCACGAAACGGGCCAGAATCGGCCAAAACTGTGAGTGCTGATGACCGACACGTAAGCGCACCTTGGGGTCCAACAACTATGGAAATCACTTCGAAACCCCAAACGGTGAGTAATAGTGGACGAAACTACTGGCCAGAATCGGCCAGAATTGCGAGCGTTTGACGACGGACACGTAAACGCACCTTGGGGTTCAACAAGCATGGAAACCGCTTGCGGACACCAAACGGTGAGTAATAGTCCATGAAACGGGCCAGAATCGGCCAAAACCGCGAATATTGATGACCGACACGTAAGCGCACCTTGGGGTCCAACAACTATGGAATTCGCTTCGGAACCCCAAAACGGTGAGTAATAGTGCACGAAACGGGCCAGAATCGGCCAGAATTGCGAGCGTTGACGACGGACACGTAAACGCACCTTGGGGTTCAACAAGCATGGAAACCGCTTGCGGACACCAAACGGTGAGTAATAGTCCATGAAACGGGCCAGAAATCGGCCAAAACCGCGAATATTGATGACCGACACGTAAGCGCACCTTGGGGTCCAACTATGGAATTCGCTTCGGAACCCCAAAACGGTGAGTAATAGTGCACGAAACGGGCCAGAATCGGCCAGAATTGCGAGCGTGACGACGGCACATAAACACCACGTTGGGGTTCAACAACCATGCAAATCGCTTCGGGACACCAAACGGTGAGTAATAGTCTGCGAAACGGGCCAGAATCGGCCAAAAACCGCGAGTGTTGATGACCGAACACGTAAACGCACCCCGGGGTTCATCAATCGTGGAAATCACCCCGGGACCCCAAAACAGTGAGTAATCCACGAAACGGGCCAGAATCGGCCAAAACTGTGAGTGTTGATGACCGACACGTAAGCGCACCTTGGGGTCCAACAACTATGGAAATCACTTCGAAACCCCAAACCGTGAGTAGTGGACGAAACGGGCCAGAACGGCCAGAATTGCGAGCGTTGACGACGGACACGTAAACGCACCTTGGGGTTCAACAACCATGGAAACCGCTTGCGGACACCAAACGGTGAGTAATCCATGAAACGGGTCAGAATCGGCCAAACCCGAATATTGATGACCGCACGTAAGCGCACCTTGGGGTCCAACAACTATGGAATTCGCTTCGGAACCCCAAAACGGTGAGTAATAGTGCACGAAACGGACCAGAATCGGCCAGAATTGCGAGCGTTGACGACGGGCACGTAAACACACCTTGGGGTTCAACAACCACGGAAATCGCTTTGGGACACCAAACAGTTAGTAATAGTACACGAAACTGGCCAGAATCGGCCAGAATTGCGAGCGTTGACGACGGACACGTAAACGCACCTTGGGGTTCAACAAGCATGGAAACCGCTTGCGGACACCAAACGGTGAGTAATAGTCCATGAAACGGGCCAGAATCGCCAAAACCGCGAATATTGATGACCGACACGTAAGCGCACCTTGGGGTCCAACAACTATGAATTCGCTTCGGAACCCCAAAACGGTGAGTAATAGCACGAAACGGGCCAGAATCGGCCAGAATTGCGAGCGTTGACGACGGGCACATAAACACACGTTGGGGTTCAACAAACCATGCAATCGCTTCGGGACACCAAACGGTGAGTCAATAGTCCGCGAAACGGGCCAGAATCGGCCAAAACCGCGAGTGTTGATGACCGACACGTAAACGCACCCCGGGGTTCATCAATCGTGGAAATCACCCCGGGACCCCAAAAACAGTGAGTAAGTCCACGAAACGGGCCAGAATCGGCCAAACTGTGAGTGTTGATGACCGACACGTAAGCGCACCTTGGGTTCCAACAACTATGGAAATCACTTCGAAACCCCAAAACCGTGAGTAATAGTGGACGAAACGGGCCAGAATCGGCCAGAATTGCGAGCGTTGAGGACGGACACGTAAACGCACCTTGGGGTTCAACAAGCATGGAAACCGCTTGCGGACACCAAACGGTGAGTAATAGTCCATGAAACGGGTCAGAATCGGCCAACACCGCGAATATTGATGACCGACACGTAAGCGCACCTTGGGGTCCACAACTATGGAATGCGCTTCGGAACCCCAAAACGGGAGTAATAGTGCACGAAACGGACCAGAATCGGCCAGAATTGCGAGCGTTGACGACGGGCACGTAAACACACCTTGGGGTTCAACAACCACGGAAATCGCTTTGGGACACACAAACAGTTAGTAATAGTACACGAAACGGGTTAGAATCGGCCAAAACCGCGAGTGTTGATGACCGACACGTAAACGCACCCCGGGGTTCATCAATCGTGGAAATCACCCCGGGACCCCAAAACAGTGAGTAAGTCCACGAAACGGGCCAGAATCGCCAAAACTGTGAGTGTTGATGACCGACACGTAAGCGCACCTTGGGGTCCAACAACTATGGAAATCACTTCGGAACCCAAAACGGTGAGTATAGTGGACGAAAACGGGCCAGAATCAGCCAGAATTGCGAGCGTTGACGACGGACACGTAAACGCACCTCGGGGTTCAACAAGCATGGAAACCATTTGAGGACACCAATCGGTGAGTAATAGTCCATGAAACGGGTCAGAATCGGCCAAAACCGCGAGTGATTGATGACCGACACGTAAGCTACCTTGGGGTCCAACAACTATGGAAATCACTTCGGAACTCCAAAAACGGTGAGTAATAGTGCACGAAACGGCCAGAATCGGCTAGAATTGCGAGCATTGACGACGGGCACGTAAACGCGCCTTGGGGTTCAACAACCATGGAATCACCCCGGGACCCCAAAACAGTGAGTATAGTCCACGAAACGGGTCAGAATCGGCCAAAAACCGCGAGTGTTGATGACCGCCACGTAACGCAC
>JAAAWK010000938.1:0-62054 GCA_022496015.1 Hordeum marinum
TCTCTCTTCTTCCTCTTCTCTCCTCTTCTTCTTCTTCTCTTCTTCCTCTTCTGTACTTTTCCTTTTCTTTTTTTCATCTTTCTTTTCTTCTTTAATTATGTAAATCTAATCTAAAATAAACCTAAACTAACCTATAACTAAACTTAAACCTAAACCTAAAAAGAGGAGAAGAAGCTCACCTTGGAGGGGAGGAGGGGGCCGGTGGAGGAGGGGGCCTGTGGAGGAGGGCCACAGTATGGGAGGGGGCGGCGCCATGGCCTGCCTCACGCAGGGCTCGGGCGGCCGCCGCATGGGAGGGGGGGTCAGGGGCGGCAAGGGCTATGGTCGGCGGGTGCGGTAGGGGCGGCGGCAGGGGCGGGTGGGGGTCAGGGGCAGACGGGCGGCGGGTGCAGTGGGGGTGGTAGGGGGCGGCGGGCGGCGGGTGTAGTGGGGGCGGTAGGGGCGGAAACCGGCGGATGTGGGGGTCGGGGGTGGGCAGGGGCGACGGTGCGACGGCAAGGGGCGGTGGGGGGCAGGGGTGGCAAGGGCGGTGGCCGGCGGCGGTGCGGCGGCAGGGGCGGTGGGTGTTGGGGGCAGCAGCAGGCGGGTGAGGTGGGGGCGGCAGGGATGACGGTCGGCAGGTGTGGGGGTCGGCGGTGGCAGGGGCGGCGGCGGGCGACCGTGGGGGTCGGGTGCGGTGGGGGGTCGGGGAGGAGAGAGAGGCAGAGAGAGGGGAGGTCACGACGTTAATTAGGTAGCGTTTTCTTTGTCGTCTCCTAGCAGATAGCAAAGAAGATTTGTCGTCCGCTAGCAGACGGCAAAGAATCTGGCCGTTAGCTGGTTCTCATCAGTGGTCCCACCTCCCTCTTTGCCGTCTGCTAGCTGACGGCAAACCTCCTTTGCCGTCTACTAGCGAACGGAGATTTGTCGTCCGCTACCAGATGACAAAGAATCTGGCCGTTAGCTGGTTCTCATCAGTGGGCCCACCTCCCTCTTTGTCGTCCGCTAGCTGACGGCAAACCTCCTTTGCCATCTACTAGCGGACGGCAAAGAAGTGGCTGATGGCAAAGAGCTTCTTTGCCCTCAGCTAGTTGTTTGCCATCTGTTTCTGGAAACGGATGGCAAAGAGCTTCTTTGTCGTCCGCTAGCTGACGGCAAAGAACTGGCAGACGGCAAATTTGCAGATTCCAGTAGTGTATTCCAACTCTGAGATGCTTGCTCCCGCCCATAGAAGGATTGCTGGAGCTTGCACACCCTTTAGCATCCTTAGGACTGACAAAACCTTCTGGTTGTATCACATACAACCTTTCCTCAAGTAAACCATTAAGGAAACAATGTTTTGACATCCATCTGCCAGATTTCATAATTGAAAAACGCAACAACTGCTAACATAATTCCAACAGACTTTAGCATCGCTACGAGTGAGAAAGTCTCATCGCGGTCAACTCCATGAACTTGTCAGAAACTTCTTTGTAACAAGTCGAGCATTATAAATGGTGACATTCACCATCAACGTTTTCTTTATCTTGAAGGTCCATTTGTACTCAACGACCCGTCGTCCAGCGGGCAAGTCTACCAAAGTCCATACTTGGTTTTCATAAATGGATCCTTTCTCGGATTTCATGGCTCCTAGCCATTTGTCGGAATCCGAGCCCATCATCGCTTCTCCATAGCTCGTAGGTTCATCGTTGTCCAACAACATGACCTCTAAGATAGGGTTGCCATACCACTCAGGAGCAATACGCTTCCTTGTCGACCTACGAGGTTCAATAGTAACTTGATCTGAAGCTTCATGATCATCATCATCAACTTCCTCTTCAACTAATGTAGGCTCCATACAAACAACTTTCTACATTCTACTACTCTCTCGTTGAAACAAAGGTTCAACAACCTCATCAAGTTCTATCTTCCTCCCACTCAATTCGTTCAAGAGAAACTCTTTCTCAAGAAAGGACCCGTGTTAGCAACAAACACATTGTGATTGGATCTAACATAGAAGGTTTAACCAACTATTACATTAGGGTATTCTATGAAGATGCATTTGTTCGCTTTGGGTTTGAGCTCATTAGGTGAAAACCTTTTTCACATAAGCGTCACAGCCCCAAACATTAAGAAATGACAGCTTAGGTTTCTATCAAACTATAATTCACACAGTGTCATCTCAACGGATTTAGATGGTTCCCTATTTAAAGTGAATGTAGTTGTCTCTAATGCATAACACCAAAACGATAGTGGAAAATCAATAAGAGACATCATAGTTCGCACCATATCCAATAGAGCACGACTACGACATTCGGACACACCATCACACTATGGTGTTCCAGGTTGCGTGAGTTGTGAAACAACGTCCACTTTGTCTTAAGTTGTACACCAAGCTCGTAACTCAGATATTCACCTCCACAATCATATCATAGACATTTTATCTTCTCATCATGATGATCTCAAACTTCACTCTGATTTTTTTTGAATTTTTCAAACAATTCAGACCTGTGTTTCATTAAGTAAATATACAATATATCTACTCAAATCATCATTGAAGGTAAGAAAATAATGATATCCACCGCACACTACAACACTCATTGGACCGTATACATCAACATGTATCATTTCCAATAAGTCACTTGCCCGTTCCATCAAGTCGGAAAATGGGGTTTTAGTCATCTTGCCCATGAGGCATGTTCTGCATGTCTCAACCGATTCAAAATCGAAAGAGTCCAAAGATCCATCAGCATGGAGTTTCTTCATGAGATTTATACCAATATGGCATTTAGTGGCAGTGCCATAGGTATGTGGCACTATCATTATTAACTTTGTATCTTTTGGCATCGATGTTATGAACATGTGTATTACTACGATCAAGATTCAAGAAACCATTCCCATTGGGTGCATGACCATTGAAGGTATTATTCATGTAAACATAATAACCATTATTCTCTCACTTAAATTAATAACCGTAATGCAATAAACACGATCTAATCATGTTCATGCTTAACGCAAACACCAAATAACATTTATTTAGGTCCGTCACTAATCCGGAAGGTAGAGAGAGTGTGCGATGTTGATCACATCAACCTTGGAAACATTTCCAACACACATCGTCACCTCACCCTTAGCTAGTCTCCGCTTATTCTGTAGATTTTATTTTGAGTTACGAACATTTAGCAACCGAACCAGTATCCAATACCCAGGTGCTACTAGGAGTACTAGCAAGGTACACATCAATAACACGTATATCAAATATACTATTGTTAACATTGCCAGCTTTCTTATCTACCAAGTATCTAGGGTCGTTTCGCTTCAGCGACCACTCTCCTCATAATAGAAGCACTTAGTATTGGGTTTGGGTTCAACTTTGGGTTTCTTCACTAGAGCAGCAATGTGTCGTCATCGTTGCCGCCCTCACCATGCTTCTACTACTATTGCTACCGTTTAGCGATAAAGTAAAGCATTACATAGCGCTTAATGATTGACACGCAGGTCATACAATAATTAAAGATAACCCTATGGCTCCTGCTGGTTGTCGTACTCATCGACATGCAAGTCCTGATATTCTATACAAAACATGATCATCTCATACATCACATATATCTCATCATGTAATTGGCCATATCACATCACAACATACCCTACAAAAACAAGTTAGACGTCCTCTAATTGTTGTTGCATGTTTTACATGGCTGCTATGGGTTCTAGCAAGAACAATTTTCACCTACGCAAAAACCACAATGGTGATACATAAGTTGCTTTCCAACCTTCTCAAGAACCACCTTCGTCGCATCCGATCCGACTAAAGTAGGACAAACAGACACCTGCCAGCCATCTTTGTGCAACGAAGTTACACGTTAGTCAATGGAACCGGTCTCTCGTAAGCGTACGAGTAAGGTTGGTCTGGGCCGCTTCATCCCACAATACTGCTGAACCAAAACATGACCAAGGGAAGAAACAATCTAAGCATCAATGCCCACAAAATCCTTTGTGTTCTACTCGAGATCTCATCTACACATAGACCTAGCTCATGATGCCACTGTTGGGGAACGTTGCATGGGAAACAAAAAGTTTTCCCACGCACACGCAAGACCTATCCATGGTGATGATGATCTACGAGAGGGAGAGTGGATCTACATACCCTTGTAGATTGCTAAGCGGGAAGCGTTAAGAAACGCGATTGGTGTAGTTGAACGTCTTCGCGATCCAAATCGCCGAGCGTCCCGCGATCTCATCATGATCCGTCCCGGGATCTCATCACGATCCTTCCCGCAATCCAATCACGAATCATCTCACGATCTTGATCACGGTCCTTCCGATCTAGCATCGAACGGACGGCACCTCCGCATTCAGCACACATACAGCTCAATGACGATCTCCGCAAACTCCTTCCGATCCAAATCGCCGAGCGTCCCGTGATCTCATCATGATCCATCCCTCAATCCAATCATGAATCGTCTCGCGATCTTGATCACATTCCTTTCGATCCAGCACCGAACGGACGGCACCTCCGCGTTCAGCACACGTACAACTCGATGACGATCTCCGCCTTCTTGATCCAGCAAGAGGAAGCAGAGAGGTAGACGAGTTCTCCGGCAGCGCGACGGTGTTGCGGCGATAGTGGTGGAGCTATTCTAGCAGGGCTTAGCCTAAGCACCGCTGAAACCAATCTAGAGGAGAAACTACGGACTAGAGGGTAGGGTTGCACGTGGCTGAAAATCTTAGTGCAAAAACCCTAAAACCTCTAGTATATATAGGAGGAGGAGAGGAGGAGGCATAGCACAAGGTCCAGCCCTAGGAGGCTTCGGCCGAAGTGGAGAGGAGGAGTCCTCCTCCTCCACTCCTAGTAGGATTACGACTCCTTCCTTATTTCCACCTTTTCGCCTTTTTCCACCTTTTTCTCTTTGGAATTTCTTCCCATCTGCATGGCCCTTCTGTGGGACTTTCGCCAGCCCACTAAGGGCTGCTATTCATCCACCCACAGCCCATGTAGCCTCTTGGGTCGAAATTCCCCTCCCGATGGTCCCCCGGTACCCTACCGGCACGCCCGGTACACTACCGATGAGCCCAAAACTTTTCCGGTGACCAAAACAGGACTTCCTATATATAATTCTTTACCTTCAGACCATTCTGGAGCTCCTCGTGATGTACGGGATCTCATACGGGACTCCGAACAACCTTCGGTCACCACCGTGCATAACTCTACCACTGAAACGTCACCAAACCTTAAGTGTGCAGATCCTACGGGTTCGAGAACTATGTAGACATGACCGAGACACCTCTATAGTCAATAACCAATAGCGGGACCTGGATGCCCATATTTATTCCCACATATTCTACAAAGATCTTTATCGGTTGATACTCTATATCAAGGATTTAGTTAATCCCGTGTGCTAATCCCTTTGTTCTTCGGTATGTTACTTGCCCGAGATTCGATCGTCGGTATCTGCATACCTAGTTCAACCTCGTTACCGGCAAGTCTCTTTACTCGTTCCGTAATACAAGATCCGTGGCTAACACTTAGTCACATTGCTTGCAAGGCTTATTGTGATGTTGTATTACCGAGTGGGCCCTGAGATACCTCTCCGTCACACGGAGTAACAAATCCCAGTCTTTATCCATGCCAACCCAACAAACACCCTCGGAGATACCTGTAGAGCACCTTTATAGTCACCCAGTTACATTGCGATGTTTGATACACACAAGGTACTTCTCCGGTGTTAGTAAGTTGCATGATCTCATGGTCATAGGAACAGATACTTAACATGCAAAAAACTATAGCAATAAACTGACACGATCATATGCTAAGTTTATAGTTTGGGTCTTGTCCATCACATCATTCTCCTAATGATGTGATCCCGTTATCAAATGACATCTCATGTCCATGGCTAGGAAACCTTAACAATCTTTGATCAACGAGCCAGTCTACTAGAGGCATACTAGGGACATGGTGTTGTCTATGTATCCACACATGTATCTGAGTTTCCGATCAATACACTTATAGCATGGATAATAAACGATTATCGTGAACAAGGAAATATGATAATAACCAATTTATTAAGGCCTCTAGGGCATATTTCCAACAGTTTGTACATGCTAGGCTCGTCAAGTTTAACCCGAGTGTTCCGCATGTGCAACACTGGCTTGCACCCGTTGTACGTGAATGTAGAGTCTATCACACCTGATCATCACGTGGTGTCTCGACACGACGGACTTTTGCAACGTTGCACACTCGGGGAGAACACAATTTATCTTGAAATTTAAGTGAGGGATCACCTTATAATGCTATCGTCTTCCTAAGCAAAACAAGGTGCATAAAAGGATTAACATCACATGCAAATCATAAGTGACATGATATGGCCATGAACTTGTGCTTTTGATCTCCATCTTGAAAGCACCGGCATGATCTCCATTGTCACCAGCATGACACCATGATCTCCATCATCTTGATCTCCATCAACGTGTCATCATCGGGGTTGTCGTGCCCACCATGCTTATACTACTATTGCTACTGTTTAGCTATAAAGTAAAGCATTACATAGCACTTAATGATTGACACGCAAGTCATTCAATAATTAAAGACAACCTTATGGCTCCTGCCGGTTGCCGTACCCATCAACATGCAAGTCCTGATATTCTATACAAAACATGATCATCTCATACATCACATATATCTCATCATGTAAGTGGCCATATCACATCACAACATACCCTGCAAAAACAAGTTAGACGCCCTCTAATTGTTGTTGCATGTTTTACGTGGCTGCTACGGGTATCTTGCAAGAACAATTCTCACGTACACAAAAACCACAACGGTGATACATAAGTTGCTTTTCAACCTTCTCAAGGACCGCCTTCGTCACATTCGATCGAACTAAAGTAGGAGAAACAGACACCCACCAGCCATCTTTGTGCAACGAAGCTACACGTCAGTCGATGGAACCGGTCTCTCGTAAGCGTACGAGTAAGGTTGGTCCGGGCCGCTTCATCCCACAATACCGCTGAACAAAAACACGACCAAGGGAGGAAGCAATCTAAGCATCAATGCCCACAAACTCCTTTGTGTTCTACTCGAGATCTCATCTACACATAGACCTAGCTCATGATGCCACTATTGGGGAACGTTGCATGGGAAACAAAAAAATTCCTACGCACATGCAAGATCTATCCATGGTGATGAGCATCTACGAGAGGGAGAGTGGATCTACATAGCCTTGTAGATCGCTATGCGGGAAGCATTAAGAAACGCGGTTGATGTAGTCGAACGGCTTCGCGATCTAAATCGCCGAGAGTCCCGCGATCCCATCACGATCCATACCGCGATCCCATCACGATCCTTTCCACGATCAAATCATGAATCGTCTCGTGATCTTGATCACGGTCCTTTCGATCTAGCGCCGAACGGACGACACCTCCGCGTTCAGGACACGTATAGCTCGATGAAGATCTCTTCCTTATTGATCCAGCAAGAGGGATCATAGAGGTAGATGAGTTCTCCAGCAGCGCGACGGCATGGCGGCGATGGTGGTGGAACTATTTTGGTAGGGCTTCGCCTAAGCACCGCCGAACTAGACTAGAGGAGAAAACCGATCTAAATGAAGTAGAGGGAGCACGTAGCAACTAGGGTTAGCTTTTCCCTCACAATCCTCTAGTATATATAGGAGGGAGGGAGGGGAGGAGTCAGCCTCAAACCCTCAAGAGTTGGGCGAAATTGGAGGTGGAGGAGTCCTACTCCAATCCTATTAGGAGCAGGATTCCTCCTTTCCACTTGGAAACTCTTTCCAGCTCTCCACCTTTGGTTTTTTCCCACCCCTAGCCACATGGGACTTAGTGGGGGGCTCGGCCAGCCCAATAAGGGATGGCTTGACTCCTCCCACAACCCATGAGTCCCTTTGGGTCGAGACACCCCTCCCGATGGTCCCCGGCACCCCTCCCGGCACTCCCGATACCTTATCGATGAGCCCGAAAATTTTTCCGGTGACCAAAACGGGAATTCCTATATATCAATTTTTACCTCCGGACCATTCCGGAGCTCCTCATGACGTCTGCATCTGGGACTACGAACAACCTTCGGTCACCACCATACATAACTCTATACTACTAAAACGTCACCGAACCTTAAGTGTGCAGACCCTGCGGGTTCGAGAACTATGTAGACATGACTGAGACAACTCTATGGTCAATAACCAATAGCGGGACCTAGATGGCCATATTGGTTCCTACATATTCTACGAAGATCTTTATCGGTTGAACCTCTATGTCAAGGATTCAGTTAATCTCGTATGTAGTTCCCTTTGTTCTTCGGTATGTTACTTGCTCGAGATTCGACCGTAGGTATCTTTATACCTAGTTCAATCTCGTTACCGGCAAGTCTCTTTACTCGTTTCGTAATACAAGATCCCGTGACTAATACTTAGTCACATTGCTTGCAAGGCTCATTGTGATGTTGTATTACCGAGTGAGCCCTGAGATACCTCTCCGTCACACGGAGTAACAAATCCCAATCTTGATCCATGCGAACTCAATAGACACCCTCGGAGATACCTATAGAGCACTTTTATAGTCACCCAGTTATGTTGCGACGTTTGATACACACAAGGTACTCCTTTGGTGTCAGTGAGTTGCGTGATCTCATGGGCATAGGAACAGATACTTGACATGTAGAAAACTATAGCAATAAACTGACACGATCATATGCTATGTGTAGCGACCCGACTCAAAACGAGTCAAGCCTCTGTGTGTTCTGTGCCATCCCTGGATCAGTATGCTGGCACACACAGTACATCAATGTATATATCAAAGTGCAATCACATGTAAATAACGTAAAACCGATATATACCTTAAAATAGCAGCGGATACAGTCAACGGGAGTGGAGTCCCAATAACACCAACGGCAAGTTGAGTGCGGACCGTAACCCTGAATCATACTCTTACCCGTCGTAGAGGAGTATCTGCAACATAAGACGTTGCAGCCGTGTAGGTCAGCATTTTGAATATGCTGGCAAGATCACCATAGAAGAACAGAAGAATAAACCATACTATATGCAATAAGGCTTTATGGCTCTGTGGCTAAGTTTTTGCGTAAAAGCTGATTTTGTTTTCCTACAACAAAGGAATATCAGGAGTATCACTATGGAATTACCTATCATGACATGGTTCCGCCAACCAATGTCTCAATGCCCACAAGTTTCTTAAGTTACCCACAATTAGTTATCAGTCCAGTGTTGAGAGTTCAGAGATAGATCCAAGTCTAGAAGCTCAAATTGTCCGTAACCGGGGACACGGCTAATCGATTAGGTTTAACTCTGCAGAGTGTTGTGTACTTTACCCACAAGATTCTTTACAAGCAAAACAAATCTGAAACTATTCTGTTTTTAAAACTGAAAACAGAATAAAATGAAAAACTTATTTAACGGATAGGGTACACGTGGCATTTCCTGATTGGTCTAAGTGTGCGTGTGCTAGGGAGTTTCGGGCGGACGACCGAGACATAACAGAAAACGGTTCGGTCAATTTATTTTAAAAGAAAACCGGCCGGTTCTTTCTAAGAGAACCGAAGGGGTACGGGGATCTAATCTACGCCGTTGATTAGGGATCGGACGGGGAGGGTGCTCACCGTGGTGGTTGCTGGTTCCGGCGAGGGTTCCGGCGACGGCAGAGGCGTCGAGGTCGCCGGGGATGCGCCTCCGGTGGTCTTTGGTGTCGGGGAAAGGGTCCGGTCGACGGCGGCGAGCGTGGCGATGACGATGGTGGCGTCGGCGAGGCTCGAAGGCGACAGGAGCGAGCGGCACGAGCTCCGGGGCGGCTCGGTGGAGGTGGGGCTCCGTCGAGGTCGTAGGTTAGGGCATTCCAGGGGGTCTCCGGCGAAGCAGAGGGGTGGGGTGGTGCGCACGGGTGCGGTGTGGTCGAAGGAGGATTCGGTGGCGCTCGGGGAGGTCGGAGTGGAGCTGTGGAGCAGAAATGACGCGGCGGCCATGGTGAAGTCCGGCGAGTGATTCCGGCGAGGGGAAGGCTCAGGGAGAGGGGGAAACAACTTGAATGGAGGGAGGGGAGTGGTGGGTATTTATTGGAGGTCGTGGGGCGCTCGGGGAGTAACGGAGGAGGTGGTCACGGCGGGGGTTGCCGGCATGGTCTTCGGGTGAGGGGGAGGAAAGAGATGACCGCGGCGGCTTTGATTCGGACAACAGGCCCCACATGTCATAGGGAGAGATGGGGGCGTGATCGACGGGCGACCGGCTCGTAACGGTCTCGGCATTTAAGTCGCTGGGCTGGCCGTTTTAATATAAACCGTTACCGTTTTGCTATTTATGATTTTACCAGAGCCATAAAACTTGTTCAATGCATTCGAATAAATTCCAAATATAGTCAAATTTTATATCAAAATTAACAGAATAATAAATGCCATTTAATGGACATTTTTATTCTGGCATTTGAGTACTTTGTAAAAAATATTATTTTCAGAAATTGCCCTTTTGCTTTTAAATCCCTTTGCAAATTTATTTTTTTCAGAATAACCCCTGGTTTTTATTATTCAAATAAATCACCAATAAGTCCCTGGCGTGGAGTGTCATGTTACTCCTCTCAAATGTTTTTTGTCAGGGGTTTGAATACTTTGAAAATTGGAATAGGAACCAAATATGAAATGATTCCAAAAGAAAATCCAGAGATTTTCACATTCACTATTCAAAGATTTATTGTAAACTTCCAACTCATATTTCATATAATTTGAAGAAGCCATTTTATCTTCTCTCATGAAAATCATTGAGTTGCTTAAAGTTTTCTGAATTTGAAATATTTTCAAAATGGAAATTCAAATCATTTTCAAATCCCTTTTCATTTCTTTAAATGGAAGAAGTCATGTCATCTTCACTCTAGGGTTTTGTGATGAAATGAATTTGAATTCCTGGTGATCAAAATGCAGATTGAAATTTTTTGGGAAAGTCATTTCATTCCCTCTCATCAAACTTTCAAAATTTTCAAAAGTTTCAAATTGCACTCTCTTTCAATCATTCAAGCAAACAAACAATCATTCTATATTTATTATAACATTCCAAAGTTTGGGATGTTACAAATCTACCACACTTAAAATGAATCTCGTCCTCGAGATTCGGAGGAGCTAGAAAGAAAAGGTTAGGGTTTGGGGTCTTCTAACAAATCCATTGACCAAGAAGGTGAGGGGTCTTCCAACAAACTCCATTGACCAGGAAATGTGGGTCTACCACACTTAAAATGAGAGTTATTGGTCCTTCAAAAATCATGACAGTCCTGTGGGTACATCTGTCTGTTCACCTTCTTCACGATAGCTCCTTCAGTGATGCTCTTCCGTTATATCAAAGTCTTGTGTCCTCATAACAACATGTATTTCCTCCGATACTGGGTCTTATTAACTGATAGGTCTCGTGATCATTCTAAATAACTTATCGATGATCTCACGGTGGTCTACCATTTGTGGTTATCCTGCAGTGAAATGGGTCTTGGACTCATTCCTCACCGTAAAAATTCCTACGTGTGATAGCAACTATCATGTACTAGGGTTCTTACATCATACCTTTCTAAGGCTTAAACAAAAGCTTCAAAGAACGTCGTCTCTTTACTATGGGTAAGTCACTCAGATTTACCATTCCGAATAGCAAGAGAATGATAAGAGTAAGTCATCATGGTGGCCAAACCATGTCGCACTGAAATCATTACCTTGTATAAGGTTTAGTGAATCTCGTATTCTAACACTTCGACCTCCTCACAAGCGTTGCAGAAATTTTCTTGTCATCGAACGAGGTTCGGATAATCCATTGATTTCTACAAGCTGAACAAAACATCTATCTTTTCTTCACATCTCTCAGGTTATCGTATGTTCCTAAGAAAAACGTTTGCTGATCAGTCGTAGCTTCTTCCAAGTTTCTTCCTTCACAAAGGTGGGGCTTGATCCTTATCAATCCTAAGGTCAGTGACTTGTGGATTCACTTGAATACTTGAACAACTTCATCTCACCCGTGGGGTGACTATCGATCCATATTCCAGCATTACCTTCAGTTCACTACACCATACCCTTGAGGTAACAATTTACAGACCTATTATTGTCTGGATTCCACTCCATGGAATTCATTTTCCTTTCCATTGGTCTGTTTAACCTTGGGTGTGGTTTTCACCATAATCATTCCATTTCTCAGCATTCCAGCTTCGAAAACTCTTTGTCTCAAAGGTTATTATCCGGATAGTTTGCGGTGATTCCACATTCTCTTCATCCGTATTCACTGATCCAAATTACTTAACCGGGAGGTACCTGTGGTCACTACCACACTTAAAATGAAATGCACTCAGGTCTGCTTAGACCATATTTTCTCATATCCTCGAAAATGGTAAGAGATCTTTGTTCATAGAGTAACAACTCATGAAATGCAACATAAGGTAAATCATGACACCATAAATTCCATTGACTCATGAGTTTATTACAAACTCTGAGACTTCCGTTACAAGATAAGCTCATGAAATCAAAAGTGCTTCATGATACAGGTATTTCCATCTTCGAAACTATCCCATTCTTCTCATATTCAATCCTTGGTTACATTCTCAATCACTTCTTAAAACTCCTAGAAAATACTTTATTACAAATGCTGCCATCCACATAGTTTGGTATGGTCTAGCATCAACTCCCAACTTTATTCATTCATCTCCCCTTGGAGATACTCTAGTACCACTGGAAATTTGCGATGTGGTCCTTGAAATCCTCCATATTTTCCTTGATTAGGGTGGACATGAGCTTCATCTCCATCATCTCCGTATGCACCTCTTGCAGGTATTCCTGAGTATGACGGAGTCTTGCTTCAAGTATTTCTCCAATATGGCGTATGGCTTCCATGGCAGCTTCACGAACAGCGTCAAAGAAAATAGCTTGTGGTACACAAGATATGTAAAAGTATCGTCCAGTAGTCTTTGGGCAAACTCCCTTTGCACGGTGAAGGTGTACCTCCACATACCAAAGTTTCACTCCATTATCCATGAATGGGTAGCCTTTGTAGACTGCATCGCCTTCAAGATGGATGTGCTTCATCATATCTTTCAGGATCCTTGGGTAGTCATGATCACTGGTCAGGGTCATGATTGTTTCCGGGCCTTTGAGGAAAGACTCATAAAGGGTGGTCATCTGCGTGTGTCAAAAAAGGTACTCAGAATTGACATATGTCTCGACTTGGGTAAACATCCATGTTATTCAAAATCAAACTTCAATTTCACTTTCCAACATCTTTAGAGAGTATTGTCATCCTTAAAACAAATGGATTATCCATTACATAACCTCAAAGGATAAGAGTTCTACCTATTACATTTATTACTTCCGAACTCAAACTACTCATGCTTAGCATTCTTCTCTGGACAGGTATAGGAGTAGTGTCTTGTCTTCTTGCACTGAAAACAAATGATTTCTGACATATCTCGGGGCTTCTTGATGTTGGTTTTTTTCTCTTGGGTTCTTGATTCCTTTCTTGGGAACTTATCGGCATAGTGGCCTAAATTCTTGCACCTGAAACACATGATCTGACTCAGATCCTTCTTCGTAGAAATTGGGTTGTTCAGAGGAAGTCTTCGGTTTCTCTTCTTGGGTTCCTTGGTTCCGATCAAAAGTTCAATTTCCTGTGGATCAAACTCCACTTCTTCTATCGGGAAGTTTCCCAGATACTCTTTTCTTTCCTTCGTACAGTCCTGTGAGAAATGTCCTTCTTCTCCACAAGAATAGCAGGCATTGGAGTAAAATCTGGTTAATCCTTCTCCATTAGGGTCTTCAACATCTTCCTTCTTCACAAGTTCTCCTAACTTTTCTCTGAAGGCTTCCTTCATGGCTTTCTTCTGCTGTTTGTTGACTTCTTGTACCTTGGGGTACTCCTGGCATTGAGCAGGATAATGTGTAGTTCCTTCACACAAGAAACATGTCACTTGCCCAGTTGGGCAGTCCTCAGCAGGGTGATTCTCTTCACAATGAGGGCATCCTTTCTTGTGTTTTTCCTGGGTGTGTCCTATCTCTCCACATATCCTACATGCACAATTCTTCTTCACAACTTTGCGACGGGGCTTCTGGGTGTTGGTAACAACATGGGATCCTTGCAAAGTCATCTTGAATTCTTCCCAAGTGATTGATTCCTGCCTATGCATCTTCCACCAATTCGCAGCACCTTCTGCAAAGTACCGAAGAGCATATTGGACCATCTCGTTCCATGCAACAAGGTTACTCCTTAGGTGATCCTCCATGTTCTGAATCCATTCTTCTGTCTCTAACTGAGTCATTGATCCAGAATACACGAGTCTAGCTTCATTCATCATCTATTGGGTTCAAGGTTTTGGGGATGAGATGGGTAAGGGAGAGAAAGGAGGGGAAAACACACAATACAAACAATGGTTTTGAAAATAGATTTTAGTTGTGGCTGTCGAAAATTACACACAAATGATAGCTCACAAAAATCATCGCATCTAACGTAAGTTTACAACAGGGGTTTGGTCTTCTAGGGCATAATATCTTGGAAATTCTTCATGGTCTTCAATTTCTTCAGATCAGTATAGTCTTCAACACATGTAGCTTCAACTCTTCTAATGCATGGTGAAATCTTCTTTACTTGGAAGTGGCCATCAATTGTTTCGATATCTTGTTCTTCTTGGAGGGCTTCAGTTGATCCTTCGTGTGGTCAAAAGGGAAGGGGTATTTTCTAACTCTTGATAAAACTCACAAGAGAGGAGAAGTAAAAGATCCTTTGAAAACAAAGTTTTTCAAGAAATCATTTCCTAAGGGCTTTCCAGTTTCTAGGGTCACGTCCTACAGTCAACATGTGCTCTGATACCATTTCTGTAGCGACCCGACTCAAAACGAGTCAAGCCTCTGTGTGTTCTGTGCCATCCCTGGATCAGTATGCTGGCACACATAGTACATCAATGTATATATCAAAGTGCAATCACATGTAAATAACGTAAAACTGATATATACCTTAAAATAGCAACGGATACAGTCAACGGGAGTGGAGTCCCAATAACACCAATGGCAAGTTGAGTGCGGACCGTAACCCTGAATCGTACTCTTACCCGTCGTAGAGGAGTATCTGCAACATAAGACGTTGCAGCCGTGTAGGTCAGCATTTTGAATATGCTGGCAAGATCACCATAGAAGAACAGAAGAATAAACCATACTATATGCAATAAGGCTTTATGGCTCTGTGGCTAAGTTTTTGCGTAAAAGCTGATTTTGTTTTCCTACAACAAAGGAATATCAAGAGTATCACTATGGAATTACCTATCATGACATGGTTCCGCCAACCAATGTCTCAATGCCCACAAGTGTCTTAAGTTGCCCACAATTAGTTATCAGTCCAGTGCTGAAAGTTCAGAGATAGATCCAAGTCTAGAAGCTCAAATTGTCCGTAACCGGGGACACGGCTAATCGATTAGGTTTAACTCTGCAGAGTGTTGTGTACTTTACCCACAAGATTCTTTCCCTCCTGATAAGTCCTCGCACTGCCTGGTGTTTGAGAACAGGATGAAAGAAACATGGTCTTTCAGAGTGCTTCCCTGACTGTCCGACAGTGCCCATCCCAATCCTAACATCGACTACATCTCGTAGCACTGCCCAGCAGAGTCACAACAAAGATCAACCAAGCCAGAGCCCATAATGACTTGTGGCTACACAGGTAAGCTTCCGGGCATGAAGTATTCATCCTTCTCTTTGAGTCTGGGTGAAGCTTTCCGCAAGATGTCATGGCGCTTCTCCATGCATCCCGGCCATCCACTGGTTTCTCCAGGGATGCCCAATCAACCATCCTTCACCCAGTAGTGTGTATTGAAAACTTGTCTTCTCGAGTCTTGAAGTCTTGAGGTCTTGAAGATGCAGGACTTGAAGATGTCTTCATGAAGTCGTAGTTTTGACGTGGAGTCCTTCTTCACACCACTCACGAACACTCATACCAGACCCCGTCTACTTTAGCATAGCATTGCACTAACTAGCGTTCCCGGGGCTTTAGTAACCAGTGGTGGGTTCCTACCTCATGCATTCTACTCAACTACAAGAATTTCAATAACACTACGGGAGGGATATGTTGAATGATGTCACTACATGCAATAAAACGTAGGTATGAAAAGATGGTCAAAGTGAACTTGCCTGTACTGTTGATGAAGATAAAGATCGCTCTCAGAAATAACTTGATAGACTATTCGTTACTCTCCGATGAAAATCTATAACAAACATTACATACATATAAGCAATCATACTAGCAATTAATTCTAACAAAAAGTAATACAAAACAAAAGCAACAAGGTTGATGGAAGAAATACTTAAGACAAAGTTGAAACACAAAACTCCAACAAATTCAAAAGTAACACAAAACCCAAAACAAAGTAAAATATAATAAAAGGATTTTAGTAAATATTTTGTTAGCAAAATGAATTACTTTTGAAGAACAAGTAAAACTATGCAAACAATATTCTAAACAACATAAGTGTTTGCCTAATGAACTTAACTACAAGCACAACCATAAACTAAGAGAAAACATTTTGTAAAATAACTAAGTTAACAGAAAATAAGTTATAAAAAACCTTTATTACAAAACATAATTATATCATCAAAAAGTTTTGTGAAAAGAGTTTCTATTAAATTAAACTGTTTTATAACACATTACCTAATGATAAAGAACATAGTTTCCTATAATAGAGTAAAACTAAACCATTTTTATTGACAAACATTTCTTAACAGAAAAGATTACTACAAATTTTATTTGAAAACAGAATCTAATTATATAAAACTTTAGTTAAAACAATTGTTACTAACAAATTTGCTTTTAAAACAACTATACCTATTTGAAAGAGGGTATAGATCCCTACAACAAAATTTATAAACTAAACAAATTAACTTTTGTTAACAGCAAGTAAATTACTAAGGTTTGGAACAACAAAACTAAATGAAATCTAAAACATAATGTAAATCATATTCAGATTTTCAAAATAAAACAAAGTAAATCAATTTAATTAAACTAATAGGAAACTAAACAGATTCTGTTTGGTTTGAAAATACTATTTAAATTTATTATAAAATTCTCAAACTCTACCTAATGATAGCTATGATCACTAGTGACAAGTAGGAAAAAGAATCAATCAAAAATTCATTTTAGAACTCAAGATATTCAGAAAACAAAATTTAAATCAAATCTGTTCAAATTCAAATTTAAATGTTCAATCATAGGCAAATTTTATATCTACAGAAACTACATAAAATTTATGATCTAATGCAAAAATAATCAATTTAAAATACTTAAAAACATAAAAGATATAAGCAAAACAAATCTGAAACTATTCTGTTTTTAAAACTGAAAACAGAATAAAATGAAAAACTTATTTAACGGATAGGGTACACGTGGCATTTCCTCATTGGTCTAAGTGTGCGTGTGCTAGGGAGTTTCGGGCGGACGACCAAGACATAACAGAAAACGATTCGGTCAATTTATTTTAAAAGAAAACCGGCCGGTTCTTTCTAAGAGAACCGAAGGGGTACGGGGATCTAATCTACGCCGTTGATTAGGGATCGGACGGGGAGGGTGCTCACCGTGGTGGTTGCTGGTTTCGGCGAGGGTTCCGGCGACGGCAGAGGCATCGAGGTCGCCGGGGATGCGCCTCCGGTGGTCTTTGGTGTCGGGGAAAGGGTCCGGTCGACGGCGGCGAGCGTGGCGATGACGATGGTGGCGTCGGCGAGGCTCGAAGGCGACAGGAGCGAGCGGCACGAGCTCCGGGGCGGCTCGGTGGAGGTGGGGCTCCAGCAAGGTCATAGGTTAGGGCATTCCAGGGGGTCTCCGGCGAAGCAGAGGGGTGGGGTGGTGCGCACGGGTGCGGTGAGGTCGAAGGAGGATTCGGTGGCGCTCGGGGAGGTCGGAGTGGAGCTGTGGAGCAGAAATGGCGCGACGGCCCTGGTGAAGTCCGGCGAGTGATTCCGGCAAGGGGAAGGCTCGAGGAGAGGGGGAAACAACGAGAATGGAGGGAGGGGAGCGGTGGGTATTTATTGGAGGCCGTGGGGCGCTCGGGGAGTAATGGAGGAGGTGGTCACGGCGGGGGTTGCCCGCATGGTCTTCGGGTGAGGGGGAGGAAAGAGATGACCGCGGCGGCTTTGATTCGGACAGCGGGCCCCACATGTCATAGGGAGAGAGGGGGGGCGTGATCGACGGGCGACCAGCTCGTAACGGTCTCGGCATTTAAGTCGTTGGGCTAGCCGTTTTAATATAAACCGTTACCGTTTTGCTATTTATGATTTTACTAGAGCAATAAAACTTGTTCAATGCATTCGAATAAATTCCAAATATAGTCAAATTTTATATCAAAATTAACAGAATAATAAATGCCTTTTAATGGACATTTTTATTCTGGCATTTGAGTACTTTGTAAAAAATATTATTTTAAGAAATTGCCCTTTTGCTTTTAAATCCCTTTGCAAAAAAAATCAGAATAACCCCTGGTTTTTATTATTCAAATAAATCACCAATAAGTCCCTGGCGTGGAGTGTCATGTTACTCCTCTCAATTTTTTTTTGTCAGGGGTTTGAATACTTTGAAAATTGGAATAGGAACCAAATATGAAATGATTCCAAAAGAAAATCCAGAGATTTTCACATTCACTATTCAAAGATTTATTGTAAACTTCCAACTCATATTTCATATAATTTGAAGAAGCCATTTTATCTTCTCTCATGAAAATCATTGAGTTGCTTAAAGTTTTCTGAATTTGAAATATTTTCAAAATGGAAATTCAAATCATTTTCAAATCCCTTTTCATTTCTTTAAATGGAAGAAGTCATGTCATCTTCACTCTAGGGTTTTGTGATGAAATGAATTTGAATTCCTGGTGATCAAAATGCAGATTGATTTTTTTGGGAAAGTCATTTCATTCCCTCTCATCAAACTTTCAAAATTTTCAAAAGATTCAAATTGCACTCTCTTTCAATCATTCAAGCAAACAAACAATCATTCTATATTTATTATAACATTCCAAAGTTTGGGATGTTACAAATCTACCACACTTAAAATGAATCTCGTCCTCGAGATTCGGAGGAGCTAGAAAGAAAAGGTTAGGGTTTGGGGTCTTCTAACAAATCCATTGACCAAGAAGGTGAGGGGTCTTCCAACAAACTCCATTGACCAGGAAATGTGGGTCTACCACACTTAAAATGAGAGTTATTGGTCCTTCAAAAATCATGACAGTCCTGTGGGTACATCTGTCTGTTCACCTTCTTCACGATAGCTCCTTCAGTGATGCTCTTCCGTTATATCAAAGTCTTGTGTCCTCATAACAACATGTATTTCCTCCGATACTGGGTCTTATTAACTGATAGGTCTCGTGATCATTCTAAATAACTTATCGATGATCTCACGGTGGTCTACCATTTGTGGTTATCCTGCAGTGAAATGGGTCTTGGACTCATTCCTCACCGTAAAAATTCCTACGTGTGATAGCAACTATCATGTACTAGGGTTCTTACATCATACCTTTCTAAGGCTTAAACAAAAGCTTCAAAGAACGTCGTCTCTTTACTATGGGTAAGTCACTCAGATTTACCATTCCGAATAGCAAGAGAATGATAAGAGTAAGTCATCATGGTGGCCAAACCATGTCGCACTGAAATCATTACCTTGTATAAGGTTTAGTGAATCTCGTATTCTAACACTTCGACTTCCTCACAAGCGTTGCAGAAATTTTCTTGTCATCGAACGAGGTTCGGATAATCCATTGATTTCTACAAGCTGAACAAAACATCTATCTTTTCTTCACATCTCTCAGGTTATCGTATGTTCCTAAGAAAAACGTTTGCTGATCAGTCGTAGCTTCTTCCAAGTTTCTTCCTTCACAAAGGTGGGGCTTGATCCTTATCAATCCTAAGGTCAGTGACTTGTGGATTCACTTGAATACTTGAACAACTTCATCTCACCCGTGGGGTGACTATCGATCCATATTCCAGCATTACCTTCAGTTCACTACACCATACCCTTGAGGTAACAATTTACAGACCTATTATTGTCTGGATTCCACTCCATGGAATTCATTTTCCTTTCCATTGGTCTGTTTAACCTTGGGTGTGGTTTTCACCATAATCATTCCATTTCTCAGCATTCCAGCTTCGAAAACTCTTTGTCTCAAAGGTTATTATCCGGATAGTTTGCGGTGATTCCACATTCTCTTCATCCGTATTCACTGATCCAAATTACTTAACCGGGAGGTACCTGTGGTCACTACCACACTTAAAATGAAATGCACTCAGGTCTGCTTAGACCATATTTTCTCATATCCTCGAAAATGGTAAGAGATCTTTGTTCATAGAGTAACAACTCATGAAATGCAACATAAGGTAAATCATGACACCATAAATTCCATTGACTCATGAGTTTATTACAAACTCTGAGACTTCCGTTACAAGATAAGCTCATGAAATCAAAAGTGCTTCATGATACAGGTATTTCCATCTTCGAAACTATCCCATTCTTCTCATATTCAATCCTTGGTTACATTCTCAATCACTTCTTAAAACTCCTAGAAAATACTTTATTACAAATGCTGCCATCCACATAGTTTGGTATGGTCTAGCATCAACTCCCAACTTTATTCATTCATCTCCCCTTGGAGATACTCTAGTACCACTGGAAATTTGCGATGTGGTCCTTGAAATCCTCCATATTTTCCTTGATTAGGGTGGACATGAGCTTCATCTCCATCATCTCCGTATGCACCTCTTGCAGGTATTCCTGAGTATGACGGAGTCTTGCTTCAAGTATTTCTCCAATATGGCGTATGGCTTCCATGGCAGCTTCACGAACAGCGTCAAAGAAAATAGCTTGTGGTACACAAGATATGTAAAAGTATCGTCCAGTAGTCTTTGGGCAAACTCCCTTTGCACGGTGAAGGTGTACCTCCACATACCAAAGTTTCACTCCATTATCCATGAATGGGTAGCCTTTGTAGACTGCATCGCCTTCAAGATGGATGTGCTTCATCATATCTTTCAGGATCCTTGGGTAGTCATGATCACTGGTCAGGGTCATGATTGTTTCCGGGCCTTTGAGGAAAGACTCATAAAGGGTGGTCATCTGCGTGTGTCAAAAAAGGTACTCAGAATTGACATATGTCTCGACTTGGGTAAACATCCATGTTATTCAAAATCAAACTTCAATTTCACTTTCCAACATCTTTAGAGAGTATTGTCATCCTTAAAACAAATGGATTATCCATTACATAACCTCAAAGGATAAGAGTTCTACCTATTACATTTATTACTTCCGAACTCAAACTACTCATGCTTAGCATTCTTCTCTGGACAGGTATAGGAGTAGTGTCTTGTCTTCTTGCACTGAAAACAAATGATTTCTGACATATCTCGGGGCTTCTTGATGTTGGTTTTTTTCTCTTGGGTTCTTGATTCCTTTCTTGGGAACTTATCGGCATAGTGGCCTAAATTCTTGCACCTGAAACACATGATCTGACTCAGATCCTTCTTCGTAGAAATTGGGTTGTTCAGAGGAAGTCTTCGGTTTCTCTTCTTGGGTTCCTTGGTTCCGATCAAAAGTTCAATTTCCTGTGGATCAAACTCCACTTCTTCTATCGGGAAGTTTCCCAGATACTCTTTTCTTTCCTTCGTACAGTCCTGTGAGAAATGTCCTTCTTCTCCACAAGAATAGCAGGCATTGGAGTAAAATCTGGTTAATCCTTCTCCATTAGGGTCTTCAACATCTTCCTTCTTCACAAGTTCTCCTAACTTTTCTCTGAAGGCTTCCTTTTGCTTTTAAATCCCTTTGCAAAAAAAAATCAGAATAACCCCTGGTTTTTATTATTCAAATAAATCACCAATAAGTCCCTGGCGTGGAGTGTCATGTTACTCCTCTCAAATTTTTTTTGTCAGGGGTTTGAATACTTTGAAAATTGGAATAGGAACCAAATATGAAATGATTCCAAAAGAAAATCCAGAGATTTTCACATTCACTATTCAAAGATTTATTGTAAACTTCCAACTCATATTTCATATAATTTGAAGAAGCCATTTTATCTTCTCTCATGAAAATCATTGAGTTGCTTAAAGTTTTCTGAATTTGAAATATTTTCAAAATGGAAATTCAAATAATTTTCAAATCCCTTTTCATTTCTTTAAATGGAAGAAGTCATGTCATCTTCACTCTAGGGTTTTGTGATGAAATGAATTTGAATTCCTGGTGATCAAAATGCAGATTGATTTTTTTGGGAAAGTCATTTCATTCCCTCTCATGAAACTTTCAAAATTTTCAAAAGATTCAAATTGCACTCTCTTTCAATCATTCAAGGAAACAAACAATCATTCTATATTTATTATAACATTCCAAAGTTTGGGATGTTACACTATGTTTATAGTTTGGGTCTTGTCCATCACATCATTCTCCTAATGATGTGATCTCGTTATCAAATGACATCTCATGTCCATGGCTAGGAAACCTTAACCACCTTTGATCAACGAGCTAGTCTATTACAGGCATATTAGGGACATGGTGTTGTCTATGTATCCACACATGTAACTGAGTTTCCGATCAATACAATTCTAGCATGGATAATAAAATATTATCATGAACAAGGAAATATGATAATAACTAATTTATTATTGCCTCTAGGGCATATTTCCAACAGCTACTGGCACCGTTGCGTTGGCTTGACCAATAGGAGGGCATGATTTGTTCATTCCTCATTTACTCATTCTCGTGCTAGCCATATATGTCATCTTCATAGATATTCCATTTCTATGTAATGTACATGTTTTTTTAATTTAGGCAACCTTTATTAAACAAAGAGCATATCTGTTACAAGGGAAGGAATCAGAAAATCAGGTGGTTTATCATGCCACTCCTCAGAAAGCTTCCTTCTGTAACTTGCCCTAGCTATCGCATGCGCAGCAACAATGCACTATAGTTGCCCTACCGTAAGAACTCATCATCTCTCGACAGTAATCAGTCACAACCGCCCCTGATGCATGATAATTACTTGGATCTATAATTGCTTGAACAATGTCCAGTAAATCACATTCAATAGCCATCGAATAAATTCCTATATTGTCCGCAAGGCACAACCCTTCAAGTACCGCAGCTGCTTCCATCGATGGAACATCAATGACAAACTCCTTATAAGAACAAGACGCGACTATGAATGCCCTAGGTGAATCACGCAACAACACCCATGTAGCTCCTCATCCTGAGCCCAGGTGGAAGCTAGCGTCCATATTCAGCTTAAAGACCCCCGTCGCAAGCCGTTCCCACTATGTTCTTCACGTTGTTGGTTTAGCTTTCATAGACTTAGAATTCGCCACAATCCATTTTTTGCTCAATGCCGACCTGGCTACTGATCTGAGTAACTCATCACGAGCTTTATGTCGACGATCCCACCAAAGGTGCCATGCTACTAACATTATTATTCCTATTCCATTAGAAATTGGGATTCCCCCCCCCCCCCCCCCCCCCGCTCGGCAGCTCACTACAAAGAAGATGTTCTAAAATGACCGCACCTGAGCGCTCTCCAATCACCATAGAATCAATGAATTCCTTCAAGCCGAGTTCCTTCCATAATTCCTTAGCTCTGTGACAGACAAATAATACGTGTCAAAGATATTTAGGGTCCTTGCAACAAACGGGACAAATCACTAGAGTTTTCATATGGCAATAAACTAGTGTACATAAACAGGGGACCAGGCAATGTAATACTCTCCAGTTAAATATATGCACTTTGGGTGGTACTTGTCTTCCCCATAGCACTTTCCAAACCAGGTGTGGGTCTGTTCTCCCAACCCCTTCGTTAAGATGAGCACAAGTTCAGTATTCCGACCTCCACGCCTCTCGGTATGCCGAGCTAACCGTAAAACATCCCAACTTTGTAAACTGCCAAGAAATAAAATATGTTTGGCCATGTGACGATAAAGGGATACACAATATTGTTGCTGTGTTTACCGGCCAAAAGATATCTGTAACATCCCAAAATTTTATTTTGGAATGTTATGAATATAGTTATGCATCTATCATCACCATTGCTTGATTGTATGTGATAGTTGAAATGTCTTTTCTGACTTTCTGAAAGCTCTTTCTACTTTTCCCTAAGTTGCTTTCACCTATTTGAAATTTTGGTTAAATGTTCAAAATAAGAGAGGAGGAACATGACAATCCACACCAGGGTCAAATTGGTGAATTATTTGAACATAATAACCAGGGGTTATTTTGAAAATATTTGCAAAAAGGATTTAAAAACAATTAGGACATTTCTGAAATAATATTTTTTTCAAAGTGTTCAAATGACAGAATAGAAATGTTCATTAAATAGCATTTATTATTCTGTTAATTTTGATATATAATACCCCTATATTTACAAACGATTTGAATGCTTTAAAAGCTTTTGAATGTCTCTGGTAAATTATTAAAAAGAAACGGTAACCGTTTCCGGTATTAAACGGGCCGGCCCATCGGCTTTAAAAGCCGAGACCGTTACCGGTCGGCCGACCGAGCGCAGTAACGCTCCCGCTCTCTCACTGACACCGGGTCCCACCTCGTCCGACCGTTGCCCCGGAACGGTCATCGTCTTCACTCCCCGCGCTCGCCGGGTCCGACGCTGGCTGTTACTCCCCCTCGCCGGATCTCTCTCTCCTTTACTCCCCCTCACCCCTCGAGCGCCCTATAAGAACCGGACCACCCCCCGCACCCATTTCCCCCCCCCCCCGAGCCCCTTCTCTCTCTCACCGAGACGCCGGCAATTGCTCGCCGGAGCTACTCCCACACCGAAGCTCGCCGTCGACCGTAGCCACCACCTCCGACCACCATTCGCCTCGCCGTCGCCACCAATCGACTCCGGAGAACCGTCCCTGTCGCCCGGACCACCTCCCCGTCCTCCCCGACCACCGGAACACCTCGCCGTCGCAATCGCCGCTACCGGACTCGCCGGAGTACCCCGACGCCGGCAACCTCCCTCCGTAAGCCCCCTCGACCGTCGGATCCCGAACCAACGGCTAAGATTAGAACGGACTTAAGTCCGAACCGTTTTCTTATATCGATCGGTCGCCCGCTCTATTTCACCTACCGCACGCCCCCCTTAACCAATCGGATCGCGCCACGTCACCCCCTGGCCGACCGGTAGAATTTCACCTTTTTCTGATTTTATTTAGAAAACAGAACCTATTCTAATTTTGTTTTAGCTATATCTTTTAATCTATTTAGTGTTTTGAGTTGATTCTTTTTGCAATAGCTCACATTTTTCATGTAGTTTCACCCTGTACTTTTAGATTTCAAATTTGAACTATAAAATTTGAATTGAATCAAATTTGCTTAAAATCTTCAAATCTGAATAACTAGAGTTTGAAAATAGATTTTGATATGAATCTTTTTGCTACTGTTTGGTATTAGTTAGGACTATCTTCAGGTATAGTTTCAGGATTTTCATGATATATTTGATTACTGTTTTACCCAAAAAACAGAATCTGTTTATTATTATACTATAGTTTTATAAACTTAATTTTGATTATTTTGATTTAGAATTTGGTTTTATTGTTTATTAGGTTCTGTTAGTAAACATTTAGTGTTTTCACTTAATGTTAATAAAAATATAAATTTGCTTCGTTTAATTTTATTTAACATAGGAATCAAAATTTCTTTTCAATTAGGCTTAATTTGACTAAAACAACTAACTAGTAATAGTTTGTTTTCAAACAAAGTTTTGTATATTTTGTTTCTGTTTTCTAAGACAGATTTAATAGTAAATTATTTTTCTGTCAAGAACATGTTTTGTTAACAAATTATAAGTTTAGTTTTTCATTCTTTTGTTAATATAACTATAGTTGATTCATATAGTGTTTATCAAAACTTGTATAAACTTCTCTAAATTTTTCCCAACAAGCTTAAATTGATTATTCTGTTTATTAATAAAATATTCTATTGTTTCCTTGCTGACAACAATTGTTTTGTTATTTCAAAATAGTTTTATTATGTAGTAGTGTTTTCATCATCTCCTTTGGAAAACAAAACTTTGTGTGTTTTACTTGCTAGAGACTTTTGTGCATTGTTTGCATTGTTTGTTTAGTACTTCTTTGCTGAACGTTATGAGTACTTATTATGGTTGTATGCTTATTTGAGTGCATTGTTTGTTTCGTTAGATTATCCGGAGTGCGAAGCTTGTTACTTAGAGTCACTCACGTACGAAGATCATCAATCAGGCAAGTCACTTTGATCATGTTTTACCCATGTTTTATATGCATTAGTTCTACCATCTCCCCAGTTGCATGCAAGATAGGTTAGTTGGAAACTTGGTTACATTGTAGTAGTATCATGTGGTAGATACCACTCTCAACCCTCTTTGACAACATTGGCCCCGGGAAACGTTGTTTTACTTTTGCTATGCTAATAGTAGACGGGGTTGGTTGTGTGATTCATGGGAGTTGAGAGAGTTAATAATTTCAAGACCTACATAATGAGCAAGATTCAAGACTCCGAGTTTTCAACATACCTCTGGGTGGATGATGGTTGAATGGCGCCCTGGAGAAACCAGTGGTTAGCCTAGGTGATGCTGGAGATGGCCAGTATTCACGCGGAAAGGTCCACCCAGGCACAAAGGGATGGATGGGTGCTTCAAGACCCAAGGCTTACCTGCACAGCCACAAGTCATTATGGGCTCTGGCTTGGTTGGATATCGTGGTAACTCTGGACAGGCGGTGCTACGAGAGGTAGAAGAACGGTAGGAAAGGATGGGCACCGTCAGAGTCGCAGGGAAACCCTTTGGAAGACCATGTTTTGGTCATCCGTTTCTCAAACACCCTGAAGTGCGAGAAATCAGACGGAGGCGACCAAATCTTGTGGGGAACGTGTACAAAACTCTGCAGAGTATTTCAAACCTAATCGATTAGCCGTGTCCACGGTCATGGACGACTTGAGCCAAAGGAATTGGAACTTCCGGAACTCTCAACACAAATAATATGATGATGTGGGAATTTAATAATTTTGGGTATGAGAATTGGTTGGTGGAACCATCTCATTAATCAACCAACTTAGTAATATTTTTTTGCTTAACCCCCCTTGATGTAGGAAAAACTTGGCTTTACGCAAAAACTTACCACCCCACTTGCCATATAAGCATATAGACTAGATGATTATCTTTTCACTCTTCTCTTGTGACTTTGCCGGCATATTCCATATGCTGACCTACACGGCTGCAACGTATCATGTTGCAGAGTACTTTTCCGACCAGGAGTGAGGACACGTTCTATGCTCAGTGAGATGCCCTTGGAGTCAGATGGACTCACCTATCTTCGACGCTTCCGCAAGACTTAGTTACTCTCATGAGTTGGCTTTTGGCCACTTTATTGTAATCTTTATTGTAATAAAGGACTCGATATGAGATCTCGATTAACATAATGTTGTGTGATTTCCCTTTGATATATACATTGATGTACCGTGTGTGTACCAGCATGATCTTGGGATGGTACGGAAACACCGGAGACTTGACCTTCCAGGTCGGGTCGCTACAGAAATGGTATCAGAGCACACGTTGACCGTAGGACGTAACCTCTAGGATTGGAAAGCCTTAGGATTGTTTTTTTCCTTTGTCTTTAAAAATTCTTGTACTCTCATCTATTCGTTTCTGACTCCTCTCCGATTATTTCAAAAATTTATAGATGGCCACCTTCATCCCAGTGTTGATCACGGAGTTTTGCCAGCCTGATGCAACGATGCCCTTTGGTAAGGAGCTGATGAGGATCGTCAAGGACGTGAGGATTGCTTTGCCGAGCATCACCGGGATTCCTATCATGTCATTTCCCCAAGATGGACGCTACAGGATCGAGGTGCATATTCCAGGGAAGACTTTTGGGAATCGGAAGGAACCCATCGACCTCAAGTTCGTGGCACCCAGTTGGATACTTGGAAGAGACATGGCTATTCATCGTGCCCTTGGACGTATTCAGGAAGCATATAGAGGTGGAACCATTTCACCAGGACTCAGCATGGTTTGTCGCAGAGATGCCAATGGAAACATTATAACACCTCCCACTTCAGACACCACTATTTCCTATGTCCAGACCCTGGAGACTCATATCAGGACTCTGGAGCTTCGAGTTCGTGCTGACACGAAGACTATCAAGAACCTGATGAACCGCGAGCTGGACCTTGAAGCTGATCTGCGAGAGGCCAACTATGAACACGAGCATGAAGTGAAGGACTTCTTAGAGAGGATTGATGATCAGAATGCACGCATCGCAACTCTGGAGGAGCAGCTAGACATGGGGGAAAACCTTCACCCCGAAGGAGACATGGCACCCTTCATCAGCGACGATGAAGACTATGAGGAAAGCACCACCGGAGGACCTACGACTATACACTTTTGAGGAGAACCTTAGTTATGCCCTCCATGTATCTTTTATTTTAGTCATTAAAGCGTAGGTCGATGCTTAGTTGTCTGAGATTGTATTTCCGATGTTTGACATTGATTGAATAAATGAATGAGTGTCTGGTGTGATATGTTTGTTGCATTGCATATGGGTAGTGAATTTCTTATAGACCCTTGTTCTATTCTAATTCTCATCCCTCTGAAAACAGCAAGATGCCTCCACGACGTGAGACCGACTTCACTTTCCCACCAGAACTCACTCAACTCCTTCAGCAACAGAATGCACTGATGCAACTATTGATTCAGAATCAGACCAACAATCAGAACAACAATAATCATCACCATCCACCCCAGACTGACAATCTCACCCGTTTTCTGAGGTTGAACCCTCCAACTTTCTCCAACAGTACTGAGCCCATTTTGGCAGATGACTGGCTCCGTAAGATGGAGAGAGAACTTGTCACTACTGGATGCACTGACGCTGAGAAAGTGCGATTTGCCGCACATCAACTGGAAGGACCAGCAGCATCATGGTGGGAGAATTACACCACCACATATCCTATTGCAGATGTGACTTGGGAGCAGTTCAAGCTTGCTTTCCGCACCGCTCATGTTTCAGCTGGAGCCATGAGTCTAAAGAAGCGCGAGTTTCGCAACTTGCGCCAGGGTAATCGCTCTGTGGCCCAATATGTGGAAGAGTTTAACATGTTGGCCCGTTATGCCCTAGGAGATGTGGCCGATGATGCGGCCAAGCAAGAAAAGTTTCTGGAAGGACTCAACGACGAGTTGAGCATACAGCTGGTAGTGGCTAATTTCAACAACTACCAAGAGCTGGTGGATAAGGCCCTCATTTTGGAAGGTAAACAACAGCAGATTGAAAACGGCAAGCGGAAGTACACTCAGGGGAAGTTCAACTCTGGAACTCATCAGAAGCCTCGTTACTCCCCGTACTCCGGGAATACCGGATCAGGAAACGGTAAGTTTGGAAAGCACACTCATGCTGTGCACAACCATGGAGGTCACCATCATGGAGGAAATGGGAACAACCGTTCCAACCATGGTAACTTCAAGAGTGACAATGGGAATGGGAACAACAACCAGCACCGTCAAGTTCCTGCTCAGAAGGATCTGAGTCACATTACCTGTTTCAAGTGCCAGAAGACAGGGCACTATGCTACTGAGTGTCCCCAGAGCAAGCAAGGCAATGGAAACGGCAACAACAACGGCAATGCAGCAGTTAAGAAGCCCAATCCGTTTCCCCGTGCTCAAGTGAATCACATCGACGTGGAAGAAGTCTATGATCAACCCGAGACTGTGGTTGGTAAGTTTTTATTGCATTCACGTCCTGTTACAGTACTTTTTGATTCCGGTGCAACTCATTCATTCATATCAAGGGTAGTTGTGGATAAGTATGGTTTGCCCACCAAAACCCTTAGTCAGCCCATTCAGGTCAGTTCCCCAGGAGGTATGATGATGGCAGGGATAGGATGCCATGCCTTGAAACTCAATATAGGAAACCATGTTTTTCCCACCGACCTCATCGTCTTAGAGTCACAAGGATTGGATGTAATCCTAGGCATGGATTGGATGACCAAGTATGAAGGAAATCTTGATTGCCCTAGCAAGTCTATTTCACTCACCACCCCGGAGAACAAGAGGATTAAGTATGTATCCCGACGCACACGTATGAGTGCTCGGTTAAATTCTCTCACAGGAGTTGTTCAGGAGGAAGTACCTGTGGTAAAAGAATTTCCAGATGTATTTCCGGAAGAATTACCAGGAATGCCACCAGATAGGGAGATTGAGTTCTTAATAGAGCTACAGCCAGGGACAGCCCCAATTTCCAAGAGACCCTATCGGATGCCCGCAAATGATCTGTTGGAAATCAAGAAGCAAATTAAGGAGTTATTGGACAAAGGTTATATACGCCCAAGTTCTTCACCTTGGGGAGCCCCAGTTCTTTTGGTGGAGAAGAAGGATAAAACCTTGAGAATGGTAGTCGATTATCGTGCCTTGAACGAGGTGACTATCAAGAACAAGTACCCTCTGCCGATGATTAACGATTTGTTTGATCAGCTCATAGGAGCCAAAGTATTCTCCAAGATCGATCTTCGATCAGGGTATCACCAGTTGAAGATTCGTGAACAGGATATACCCAAAACAGCTTTCAGCACGAGGTATGGCTTGTATGAGTATACGGTCATGTCTTTTGGATTGACTAATGCTCCTGCCTACTTCATGAATTTGATGAACAAAGTATTCATGGAATACCTAGACAAGTTTGTTGTGGTGTTCATCGATGACATTCTGATATTCTCCAAGAACGAGGAAGAGCATAAGCAACATCTGCGTTTAGTTCTGGAGAAGCTAAGAGAGCATCAGTTATATGCCAAGTTCAGTAAATGTGAATTTTGGTTGACAGAAGTCGGATTCCTTGGACATGTTATTTCCGGAGATGGAATAGCAGTGGACCCCGCTAAGGTTGAAGCCGTCACAGAGTGGAAGTCACCCACCTCAGTTAAGGAGATCCGTAGTTTCCTCGGACTTGCCGGTTATTACCGGAGGTTCATTGAGAATTTCTCAAAGATTGCCAAGCCCATGACAGAGTTGTTGAAGAAAGAATCCAAGTATATTTGGACTGAGGAATGTGAAGCCAGTTTCCAGGAGTTGAAGGAACATTTGGTCATAGCCCCAGTATTGATTTTGCCCGATATTCGGAAGGATTTCCAAGTTTATTGTGATGCCTCACGTCAAGGACTTGGAGGAGTACTTATGCAGGATGGTAAAGTTGTAGCCTATGCTTCCAGACAGCTACGACCTCATGAGTTAAATTATGCCACTCATGACTTGGAGTTAGCAGCCGTAGTGCACGCACTCAAGACTTGGAGACATTTCCTTATCGGAAATAGTTGTGATGTTTACACCGACCATAAGAGCCTGAAGTATATCTTCACGCAGAAAGAGTTGAACCTCAGACAGAGACAATGGTTAGAGTTAATCAAGGACTATGACATGAGATTACACTACCATCCAGGTAAGGCTAATGTTGTAGCCGATGCCTTGAGTCGGAAAACTTATGTGAACACACTCACAGCTGGAGGATTACCCCAAGAGTTAGTCGATGATCTCAGAGAGCTCAAGCTAGAGATAGTTCCAAGAGGATATGTTGCTACACTGGAAATTCAGTCCACCTTGACCGAAAGAATTCGTGAAGCCCAGAAATCAGACAAGGAGATAGCTGAGATTAAACAAAGAATGAAAGATGGCAAAGCTAAAGGTTTTCGTGAGGATGAACACGGAACTCTGTGGTTTGAGAACCGCATCTATGTGCCCAATGACCCAGAGCTCAGGAAGTTGATACTTCAGGAAGCCCACGATTCACCTTACTCGATACACCCAGGAAATACCAAGATGTATCTGGATTTGAAAGAAAGTTATTGGTGGACAGGTATGAAGAAAGATATTGCAGAGCATGTTGCCATATGTGATGTTTGTCAGCGAGTAAAGACAGAACATCAGAAACCAGCAGGGTTACTCCAACCTTTGCCGATACCTGAGCGGAAATGGGAAAAGCTTGGTATGGATTTCATCACAGGATTACCCAGGACCCGTTCAGGTTATGATTCCATCTAGGTAGTGGTTGATCGCTTGACCAAGGTAGCACATTTCATTCCAGTGAAAACCACCTATACCAGTGCTAAGCTAGCCAAGATATATATGACCAGAATCGTATGTCTGCATGGAGTTCCGAGGAGTATCGTGTCAGATAGAGGAACACAATTTACCTCAAAGTTTTGGCATCGGTTACATGAAACTTTGGGTACGAGACTTGAATTTAGTACAGCTTTTCATCCGCAGACAGATGGCCAGACTGAGAGAGTCAATCAGATTCTGCAAGACATGTTGAGAGCTTGTGCGCTAGATTATGGATCTAGTTGGGACGAAAACTTGCCTTACGCAGAATTCTCGTACAACAACAGTTATCAGACCAGTCTGAAGATGGCCCCTTTCGAAGCTTTATACGGAAGGAGGTGCAGAACACCACTGACGTGGGATGGTGTTGGAGACCGACAACTTTTTGGTCCCGACCTTATCCGAGATTCTGAAGAGAAAGTCAAGTTGATACGTGACAGACTCAAGATAGCTCAATCTCGACAGAAGAGTTATGCTGACAGCAAACGTAAAGAAGTGATGTATGAAGTGGGAGACCGAGCATATCTTCGTATATCCCCGCTTCGAGGAATCAAGAGATTTGGTGTTAAAGGAAAATTAGCACCCAGATTCATAGGCCCCTACAAAATTCTTGAACGTAGAGGCGAAGTTGCATACAAACTGGAATTGCCGGAAGGATTATCCGAAGTTCATGATGTGTTCCACGTGTCCCAGCTGAAGAAATGTCATGCCGAGATGGCTGATATCCCTTTGAGAGATACAGTGCCCCTAGAGGCCATACAGCTTGACAATGATCTGACTTACGAGGAGAAGCCTGTCAAGATCCTCGAGACATCCAACCGAGTTACCCGCAGCAAGATTATCAAGTTCTGTAAAGTTTTGTGGAGTCACCATACTGAGGAAGAAGCCACCTGGGAACGCGAAGAAGATCTTCGTAGAGACCATCCGCACCTAGTTTTTAGCCAACCCGAATCTCGAGGGCGAGATTCATCTTAAGGTGGGTAGGTTTGTAACATCCCCAAATTTTATTTTGGAATGTTATGAATATAGTTATGCATCTATCATCACCATTGCTTGATTGTATGTGATAGTTGAAATGTCTTTTCTGACTTTCTGAAAGCTCTTTCTACTTTTCCCTAAGTTGCTTTCACCTATTTGAAATTTTGGTTAAATGTTCAAAATAAGAGAGGAGAAACATGACACTCCACACCAGGGTCAAATTGGTGAATTATTTGAACATAATAACCAGGGGTTATTTTGAAAATATTTGCAAAAAGGATTTAAAAACAATTAGGACATTTCTGAAATAATATTTTTTTCAAAGTGTTCAAATGACAGAATAGAAATGTTCATTAAATAGCATTTATTATTCTGTTAATTTTGATATATAATACCCCTATATTTACAAACGATTTGAATGCTTTAAAAGCTTTTGAATGTCTCTGGTAAATTATTAAAAAGAAACGGTAACCGTTTCCGGTATTAAACGGGCCGGCCCACCGGCTTTAAAAGCCGAGACCGTTACCGGTCGGCCGACCGAGCGCAGTAACGCTCCCGATCTCTCACTGACACCGGGTCCCACCCCGTCCGACCGTTGCCCCGGAACGGTCATCGTCTTCACTCCCCGCGCTCGCCGGATCCGACGCCGGCCGTTACTCCCCCTCGCCGGATCTCTCTCTCCTTTACTCCCCCTCACCCCTCGAGCGCCCTATAAGAACCGGACCACCCCCCGCATCCATTTCCCCCCCCCCCCCCGAGCCCCTTCTCTCTCTCACCGAGACGCCGGCAATTGCTCGCCGGAGCTACTCCCACACCGAAGCTCGCCGTCGACCGTAGCCACCACCTCCGACCACCATTCGCCTCGCCGTCGCCACCAATCGACTCCGGAGAACCGTCCCTGTCGCCCGGACCACCTCCCCGTCCTCCCCGACCACCGGAACACCTCGCCGTCGCAATCGCCACTACCGGACTCGCCGGAGTACCCCGACGCCGGCAACCTCCCTCCGTAAGCCCCCTCGACCGTCGGATCCCGAACCAACGGCTAAGATTAGAACGGACTTAAGTCCGAACCGTTTTCTTATATCGATCGGTCGCCCGCTCTATTTCACCTACCGCACGCCCCCCTTAACGAATCGGATCGCGCCACGTCACCCCCTGGCCGACCGGTAGAATTTCACCTTTTTCTGATTTTATTTAGAAAACAGAACCTATTCTAATTTTGTTTTAGCTATATCTTTTAATCTATTTAGTGTTTTGAGTTGATTCTTTTTGCAATAGCTCACATTTTTCATGTAGTTTCACCCTGTACTTTTAGATTTCAAATTTGAACTATAAAATTTGAATTGAATCAAATTTTCTTAAAATCTTCAAATCTGAATAACTAGAGTTTGAAAATAGATTTTGATATGAATCTTTTTGCTACTGTTTGGTATTAGTTAGGACTATCTTCAGGTATAGTTTGAGGATTTTCATGATATATTTGATTACTGTTTTACCCAAAAAACAGAATCTGTTTATTATTATACTATAGTTTTATAAACTTAATTTTGATTAGTTTGATTTAGAATTTGGTTTTATTGTTTATTAGGTTCTGTTAGTAAACATTTAGTGTTTTCACTTAATGTTAATAAAAATATAAATTTGCTTAGTTTAATTTTATTTAACATAGGAATCAAAATTTCTTTTCAATTAGGCTTAATTTGACTAAAACAACTAACTAGTAATAGTTTGTTTTCAAACAAAGTTTTGTATATTTTGTTTCTGTTTTCTAAGACAGATTTAATAGTAAATTATTTTTCTGTCAAGAACATGTTTTGTTAACAAATTATAAGTTTAGTTTTTCATTCTTTTGTTAATATAACTATAGTTGATTCATATAGTGTTTATCAAAACTTGTATAAACTTCTCTAAATTTTTCCCAACAAGCTTAAATTGATTATTCTGTTTATTAATAAAATATTCTATTGTTTCCTTGCTGACAACAATTGTTTTGTTATTTCAAAATAGTTTTATTATGTAGTAGTGTTTTCATCATCTCCTTTGGAAAACAAAACTTTGTGTGTTTTACTTGCTAGAGACTTTTGTGCATTGTTTGCATTGTTTGTTTAGTACTTCTTTGCTGAACGTTATGAGTACTTATTATGGTTGTATGCTTATTTGAGTGCATTGTTTGTTTCGTTAGATTATCCGGAGTGCGAAGCTTGTTACTTAGAGTCACTCACGTACGAAGATCATCAATCAGGCAAGTCACTTTGATCATGTTTTACCCATGTTTTATATGCATTAGTTCTACCATCTCCCCAGTTGCATGCAAGATAGGTTAGTTGGAAACTTGGTTACATTGTAGTAGTATCATGTGGTAGATACCACTCTCAACCCTCTTTGACAACATTGGCCCCGGGAAACGTTGTTTTACTTTTGCTATGCTAATAGTAGACGGGGTTGGTTGTGTGATTCATGGGAGTTGAGAGAGTTAATAATTTCAAGACCTACATAATGAGCAAGATTCAAGACTCCGAGTTTTCAACATACCTCTGGGTGGATGATGGTTGAATGGCGCCCTGGAGAAACCAGTGGTTAGCCTAGGTGATGCTGGAGATGGCCAGTATTCACGCGGAAAGGTCCACCCAGGCACAAAGGGATGGATGGGTGCTTCAAGACCCAAGGCTTACCTGCACAGCCACAAGTCATTATGGGCTCTGGCTTGGTTGGATATCGTGGTAACTCTGGACAGGCGGTGCTACGAGAGGTAGAAGAACGGTAGGAAAGGATGGGCACCGTCAGAGTCGCAGGGAAACCCTTTGGAAGACCATGTTTTGGTCATCCGTTTCTCAAACACCCTGAAGTGCGAGAAATCAGACGGAGGCGACCAAATCTTGTGGGGAACGTGTGCAAAACTCTGCAGAGTATTTCAAACCTAATCGATTAGCCGTGTCCACGGTCATGGACGACTTGAGCCAAAGGAATTGGAACTTCCGGAACTCTCAACACAAATAATATGATGATGTGGGAATTTAATAATTTTGGGTATGAGAATTGGTTGGTGGAACCATCTCATTAATCAACCAACTTAGTAATATTTTTTTGCTTAACCCCCCTTGATGTAGGAAAAACTTGGCTTTACGCAAAAACTTACCACCCCACTTGCCATATAAGCATATAGACTAGATGATTATCTTTTCACTCTTCTCTTGTGACTTTGCCGGCATATTCCATATGCTGACCTACACGGCTGCAACGTATCATGTTGCAGAGTACTTTTCCGACCAGGAGTGAGGACACGTTCTATGCTCAGTGAGATGCCCTTGGAGTCAGATGGACTCACCTATCTTCGACGCTTCCGCAAGACTTAGTTACTCTCATGAGTTGGCTTTTGGCCACTTTATTGTAATCTTTATTGTAATAAAGGACTCGATATGAGATCTCGATTAACATAATGTTGTGTGATTTCCCTTTGATATATACATTGATGTACCGTGTGTGTACCAGCATGATCTTGGGATGGTACGGAAACACCGGAGACTTGACCTTCCAGGTCGGGTCGCTACAATATCTTTGATTAATTGTTCATCTTACTTTCGTGTCACCGGGTCAATTAGATCTTGCATCGTTTGCAATAGACATTGCCCCCCGCGGTGTCATCACCTTCCGATCAAAACTCCCTGGGATCCATGAGTCCTCCCATATATTAATCCTCACACCATCACCTGAGCACCAAATTCCATGTTTAAATGTTTTCAATCCTGCCATAATACTCTGCCACGTGAAAGATGACCCCCTTTTTCAATGTAGCATTCAATAAATTTCCCATCCGGAAAATATTTTGCATGAAGAACCTGAGAACACAATGTTTTCGGCTCTGCCATCAACCTCCAACATTGCTTTGCCAACATAGCCTTGTTAAAACAATGCAAATATCTAAAATTCATTCCACCATCAGATTTTGGGACACACATGTTCCACCATGCCTTCCAATTTATTTCCTCTTTTCCTTTAATAATACCACCCCACCAGAATGTAGCAATAGCATCACCAATGACCTTACATATTTTTTAGGGATATTAAAAACAAAGATGGCATAAACTGGAATGGCTTGTGCCACACAACCTTTAATAGTGTCTCCTTTCCACTAATTGATAACATTTTTGACATCCACCCATCTATCAAAGCCTACACTCTATCCACCAAATATTGGAAATAGTCGCTTCTATCCATACCCACAAACGAGGGTAACCCCAAGTACTTTTCAGACAATGCTTCTGACACAATATTAAGTCTTGTACACACCTCATCATGTACCTCGACAACAGTATTCGGACTAAAGAAAATACTTGACTTTGCATCACTCATCAGCTGTCCCAAGCTCGCACAATACATGGCTAGAGCATTATGGAGGGTCATGGCATTAGACGTATTCACATTCATTAAGATCAGGGGATCGTCAGCAAATAACAAGTGTGAAACTGATGGTGCATTATGGCACTGGCACACCGTAATCCCTTTGATACCACCGATCTCCTTCTCATCCGCTAGAAGACTAAAACAATTCCTCGGCACAAATAAAAAATAAATAGCGGGATAAAGGACCCCCTTGGAGGAGCCCCCTCGAAGGGGTAAAAGTATATGTACATCTCATCAGAATTAAACCAAACCATATACTTAACACTTGTAACACATGCCATAATCATATCCACCCATGAAGCATCCAACCCAAGCCTCTGTTGGGGAACGTTGCATGGGAAACCAAAAAATTCCTACGCACACGCAAGATCTATCCATGGTGATGAGCATCTATGAGAGGGAGAGTGGATCTACATACCCTTGTAGATCGCTAAGAGGGAAGCGTTAAAAAACGCGGTTGGTGTAGTCGAACGTCTTCGCGATCCAAATCACCGAGCATCCGGCGATCTCATCACGATCCGTCTCGCGATCCAATCACGATCCATCCCGCGAACTCATCACGATCCGTCCCGCGAACTCATCACGATCCGTCCCGCGATCTCATCACGATCCGTCCCACGATCTCGTCACGGTCCTTCCGATCTAGCGCCGAACGGACATCACTTCCGCGTTCAGCACACATACAGCTTGATGACGATCTCCGCCTTCTTGATCCAGCAAGAGGGAGCGGAGAGGTAGAAGAGTTCTCCAGTAGATCGACGGTGCTGCGGTGATGGTGGTGGAGCTATTCCGGCAGGGCTTCGCCTAAGCACTGCAGAAAACCGATCTAGAGGAGAAACTATGCACTAGAGGAACGGGTAGCACGTGGCTGAAAATTCTGTGTCAAAACCCTAAAATACTCTAGTATATATAGGAGGAGAGGAGGAGGAGGCTTGTCTGCCAAAAAGCCAGCCCTTGGGTCGGCCAAAGTGGGGAGGAGAGGAGGACTCCTCCTCCAATCCTAGTAGGACTAGGATTCCTCCTTTTTTGGCCTTTTCCCACCTTTTTCCCTTTGGGCTTTTTCTCCCAGCCGCATGGGCCTTGTTTGGGACTTCCACCAGCCCACAAAAGGCTGGTATTTACTCTCACACAGCCCATGAAGCCTCTTGGGTCGAAATACCCCTCCCGGTGGTCTCCCGATACACTACCGGCACTCCCGGTACATTACCGATTAGCCCGAAACTTTTCCGGCGACCAAAACAAGACTTCCTATATATGAATCTTTACCTCCGGACCATTCCGGAGCTCCTAGTGACGTCCGGGATCTCATCCGGGACTCCGAACAAACTTCGGTCACCACCATACATAACTCTATACTACCAAAACGTCACCAAACCATAAGTGTGCAGACCCTATAGGTTCGAGAACTATGTAGACATGACCGAGACACCTCTATGGTCAATAACCAATGTCGGGACCTGGATGTCAACATTGGCTCCTACATATTCTACGAAGATCTTTATCGGTCGAACCTCTATGTCAAGGATTCAGTTAATCCCGTATGATGTTCCCTTTGTTCTTCGGTATGTTACTTGCCCGAGATTCGATCGTCGGTATCTCCATACCTAGTTCAACCTCGTTACTGAAAAGTCTCTTTACTCGTTCCGTAATACAAGATCTTGCAACTAACACTTAGTCACATTGCTTGCAAGGCTTATTGTGATGTTGTATTACCGAGTGGGCCCTGAGATACCTCTCCGTCACACGGAGTAACAAATCCCAGTCTTGATCCATGCCAACTCAACAGACACCCTCAGAGACACCTGTAGAGCACCTTTATAGTCACCCAGTTACGTTGCCACATTTGATACACACAAGGTACTCCTCCGATATCTGTGAGTTGCATGATCTCATGGTCATAGGAACATATACTTGACATGCAGTAAACAGTAGCAATAAAGTAACACGATCATAAGCTACGTTTGTAGTTTGGGTCTTGTCCATCACATCATTCTCCTAATGATGTGATCCCGTTATCAAATGACATCTCATGTCCATGGCTAGGAAACCTTAACCATCTTTCGATCAACGAGCTAGTTCACTAGAGGCATACTAGGGACATTGTGTTTGTCTATGTATCCACACATGTATCCATGTTTCCAATTAACACAATTATAGCATGGATAATAAACGATTATCATGAAAAAGGAAATACAGTAATAAACACTTTATTTATTGCCTCTAGGGCATATTTCCAATAGTCTCCCACTTGCACTAGAGTCAATAAATCTAGTTCACATCACTATGTGATTTACATTGTAATAAATCGAACACCCATGCAGTTCTGGTGTTGATCATGTTTCGCCCTTGGAAGAGGTTTAGTCAACGGGTCTGCAACATTCAGATCCGTGTGCACTTTGCAAATATTTATGTCTTTCTCCACGATGTAATCGCAGATGGAGTTGAAGCGTTGCTTTTTGTGTCTGGTCCTCTTGTGAAACCTTGGTTCCTTGGCCAGAGCAATGGCACCAGTGTTGTCACAGAACAGGTTCATTGGATTCAGTGCACTGGGCACTACTCCAAGATCTATCATGAACTGCTTCATCCAGACACCTTCCTTCGCCGCCTCTGAGGCTGCGATGTATTCCGCTTCGCACCTAGAATCAGCTACCATGCTTTGCTTGGAACTGCACCAGCTTACCGCTCCCCCGCTAAGAATAAATACGTATCCGGTTTGCGACTTAGAGTCGTCCGGATCAGTGTCAAAGCTTGCATCGACGTAACCCTTTACGATGAGCTCTTCATCACCTCCATAAACAAGAAACATTTCCTTAGTCCTTTTCAGGTACTTAAGGTGACCGCTTGCCAGTGCTCCATTCCAGGATCACTTTGAAACCTTTCGGCCATACTTATGGCAAGGCTGACATCGGGTCTTGTGCACAACATTGCATACATGATAGAGCCTATGGCTGAAGCATAGGGGATGACACTCATGTTTTCTCTATCTTCTGCAGTTACTGGGCATTGAGTCTTACTCAACTTCACACCTTGTAACACAGGCAAGAACCCCTTCTTGGACTGTTCCATTTTGAACTTCTTCAAAATCTTGTCAAGGTATGTACTCATTGAAAGTCTTATCAAACATCTTGATCTATCTTTATAGATCTTGATGCTCAACAATTAGGTAGCTTTACCCAGGTCTTCCTTTGAAAAACTCTTTTCAAACAACTGTTTATGCTCTCCAGAAATTCTACATCATTTCCGAATAGCAATATGTCATCCACATATATTTATCAGAAACTCTATAGTGCTCCCATTCACTTTATTGCAAATACAAGTTTCTCGTAAACTTTTATAGACTCAAAAACTTTGATCACCTCATCAAAGTATATATTCCAACTCCGAGATGCTTGCTTCAGTTCATAGAAGAATCACTGAAGCTTGCACACCTTTTAGCATCCTTAGGATTGACAAAACCTTCTGGTTGTATCACATACAACCTTTCCTCAAGTAAACCGTTAAGGAAACGATGTTTTGACATCCATCTGCCAGATTTCATAATTGAAAGTGCAACAACTGCTAACATAGTTTCAACAGACTTTAGCATCGCCACGAGTGAGAAAGTCTCATCGCAGTCAACTCCTTGAACTTGTCGTAAACTTCTTTGCAACAAGTCGAGCTTTAGAAATGGTGACATTTACCATCAGCGTTTGTCTTCATTTTAAAGATCCATTTGTACTTAACGACCTGCCGTCCAACGAGCAAGTCCACCAAAGTCTATACTTGGTTTTTCATACATGGATCCTCTCTCAGATTGCATGGCCTCTAACCATTTGTTGGTTTTCGGGCCCATCATCGCTTCTCCATAGTTCGTAGGTTCATCGTTGTCCAACAACATGACCTCCAACACAGGATTGTCGTACCGCTCAGGAGCAGTACTCGTCCTTGTTGACCTACGAAGTTCGATAGTAACTTGATTCGAAGCTTCATGATCATCATCATTAACTTCCTCTTCAACTAACGTAGGCTTCACAGAAACAACTTCTTGTGTTGCGCTACTCTCTGGTTGAAACAGAGGTTCGATAACCTCATCAAGTTCTATCTTCCTCCCACTCAATTCTTTCAAGAGAAGCTTTTCCTCGAGAAAGGACCCAGTTTTAGCAATCAACATTTTATGCTTGGATCTGAGATAGAAGGTTCACCCAACTTGTAACATCCCAAATTTTGGAATGTTATAATTATTAGAATGTTTGTTTGTTTGCTTGAATGATTGAAATTGAGTGAAAATTTGAAACTTTTGAAAACTTTTGAATGAGAAGGAATAAAATGACTCTCCCATGAGATTTGAATTTCCATTTTGAAAATATTTCAAATTCACAAACTTTATGCAACTCAATGATTTTCATGACATAGGATAAAAGGACTTCTTAAAATTGTATGAAATATGAGTTTGGAAGTTTAAAGGAAGGATTTGAAAATGCTTTTGAAACCTCTGAATTATTCTTTTGGAATCCATGTCATATTTGGTTCCGATTCAAATTTTCAAAAGCATTCAAACCCCTGGAGAAATTTTTGAGAGGAGTAATGTGGCACTCCAAACCAGGGGGTATTTTGTGAAGTTTTTGAATCATAAAACCCAAGGGGTTATATGAAAAATAATAAAGCCACTTAGGCATTTTCTAAAAATATATTTTTTTTAAAGTATTTATTCTGGCCGAGGAAAAATATTCACTTAATGGCATTAATTCTCCTGGTCATTCTGGTATAAAACTTTTATTTTGGGAAAGTATTTAATGTCATTTATTAGATTTCATTCGCCGGAAATAGAAAATAGGAAAAAAAATTAATGCTCTTAAAGCCCAGCCGGCCCAGTCCCCTGATCCCTCCCCGAAACCCCTCCCGTCCGGCCGCCCGATGAGAGCACCCTCTCCCTCCCTCTCTCTGACCGTCTGGACCTACCACAACGATCGAGCCCACGTCGCGGTCATCTCCTCCATTTCCTCCCCGATGACATCGCCGGCGACACCCGCGCCGGAGATCCCTCTCATGTTCCTCCCCTCGAGCCCCGACCCCTCCTATATAAAGCCCTACCCCTCCCAGACCCGTTCCCCCACTTTCCCACAACTCCCCATGCCCCACGTCCTTGATATCGCTCGCCGGAGCTAAGCGTTGCCGCCACGCCATTGTCATCGCATCGCACAACCCCGACCACCTCGCCACCACTCCCGAGCCCACCATTCATTCTCCCACGCTCGTGCGCACCTCCCAGTGCTCTCGCCCGAGCCCCGCACCCGCCTAAGCTACCTCCCAGTCGACCACCCGAAGGCCACCTCCACCTTCGAGCTCGCCGTCGTCAACCCCGTCGTCCCCGAACCCCTCTAACGCCACCATCGTCTTCACCGTGCTCGCGCGCATCGACCGGACCCCTTCCCCGATGGCGAAGACCACCGGAGCACCGTCCCCGCCCACGCCCGAGCCGCCGCCGTCACCGGAGCCATCGCCGGACTCCACCACCACCGCGGTGAGCACCCTCCTCCGTCCGATCTCGAATGAACGGCGTAGATTAGACCCAACTTACCCCTTCGGTTCTTTTAAAAAGAACCGAACGGTTTTCTTTTAGTAAATTTTAGCCGACCCTTTTCTTTATTAAGTATCAGCCGTCCATCCATTTAGCTCCAACGCGCACGCCCTTAGCTAATCAGAACCCAACACGTGTACCCCTGTCCGTTAGTTAGGAATTTTCTTTTTTCTGTTTTCTGTTTTAAACAGAATAGTTCTGATTTTGTTTTTATCATATCTTTTATGTTTTTAGTTGTTTTTAATTGATTATTTTTGCATTGTGTCACAATTTTCATCTAGTTTCTGTAGATGCCAAGTTTGACTATTTTTGAATATTAATTTGAATTTAAACAGATTTGATTTAAATTTTTTTCTGAATATCTTGAGTTCAAAAATGTATTTTGAGTTGATTCTTTTTGCTATTGGTCATTAGTGACCTTAATTACCATTAGGTAGAGTTTGGGAATTTTTAGAATATTTTAAAATAGTATTTTCAACCAAAAACAGATTCTGTTTAGTTCTTGTTAGGATTATTTATCTTCCTTTTGTTTTAAATTGTGTTAAAATTATTTTCTTTTATATTAGTTGATAAATTTTATAAAGTTTTCTGTTAGAAGATAGTAGTCCTTCAAAACAAATATTATTTTATTAGTTGATTGCATGGAATCAATTCTAGTTCAATTATAACTTGCAATTGAATTTCCATTGCTAGTTTGATTTGCTATTTGAAAATACTTTTAATAAAATTTTGTTTTATAAAATATACTTTCTGTTAACTTAGTTAATATATATTTTGTTTTCTGTTAGTTATTAGTAGTACTTCAACTAAACTTATTTTATGTTATTACTTTGATAGCATGAAATCAATTCTAGTTTCATAATAACTTGCAAATTGATTTCATTGCTAGTTGGAACTCTTATTTGAAAATATTTTCATAACTTGTTTTATAAGTTTTATTTTCTGTTAACTTAATTGGTTTATACTTTGTTTTCTCTTATTTTAATATTTTATTGTTTTACTTAGCAAACACTTATGTTGTTTAGGATGTTGTTTTCATAGTTTTACTTGTTCTTCAAAAGTAATTCTTTTGCTAGTAAAATATGTACTAAAATATTTTTGTTATATTTTACTTTGTTTTTATTTTGTTACTATTTGAAAATAGTTGTTGTAGAGGAGACCTACCTTAGTTGTGTGCATGAAAACTTTGTTGATTTTTGAGATTTGTCTTAAGTATTTCCTTCATCAACCTTGTTACTTTTGGTTCTTGTGTTACCTTGTGATTGCTAGTATTGATTGCTAGAAGTGTTTGCTTATGAATGCAATGTTTGATTATAGATTTCATCGGAGAGTGACGTATAGTTCTATCAAGTATTTTCTGAGAGCGATACTTATCTTCATCAACAGTACAGGCAAGTTCACTTTGACCATGTTGTTCATACCTATGTTTTATTGCATGTAGTGACATCATTCAACAAATCCCTCCTGTAGTGTTATTGAAATTCTTGTAGTTGAGTAGAATTCATGAGGTAGGAACCCACCACTTGTTACTAAAGCCCCGGGAACGCTAGTTAGTGCAATGCTATGCTAAAGTAGATGGGGTCTGGTATGAGCGTTCGTGAGTGGTGTGAGAAGGAGGACTCCACGTCAAAAACGACGACTTCATGAAGGCTTCTTCAAGACCTACATATTCAAGACCTCAAGACTTCGAGACTCGAGAAACAAGTTTTTTCAATACACACTACTGGGTGAGGGATGGTTGGAACGGCACCCTGGAGAAGCCAGTGGATTTGCCTAGGTGTTGCTGGAGATGGCCAGTATTCACGCGGAAAGCCTCACCCAGACTCAAAGGGAAGGATGAATACTTCATGCCCGAAAGCTTATCTGTGTAGCCACAGGTCATTATGGGCTCTGGCTTGGTTGATCTTTGTTGTGACTCTGTCTAGGGCAGTGCTACGAGATGTAGTCGACGTTAGGATTGGATGGCACTGTCGGATAGTCAGGGAAGCTCTCTGAAAGACCATGTTTCATTCATCCTGTTCTCAAACACCATGCAGTGCGAGGACTTACCAGGAGGGAACGAATCTTGTGGGTAAAGTACACAACACTCTGCAGAGTTAAACCTAATCGATTAGACCGTGTCCCTCGGTTATGGACAATTTGAGCCTTTGGACTTGGATCTATCTCTGAACTCTCAACACTGACTGATAACTAATTGTGGGCACTTAATGATACTTGTGGGCAATTGGTCATCGCTTGGCGGAACCATGTCATGATAGGTAACTCTATAGTGAAAACTCCTGATATTCCTTTGTTGTAGGAAAATAAAATCAGCTTTTACGCAAAACTCAGACACAGAGACACAAAGCCTTTGCATATAGAATAGCCTTTATTCTTCTGTTCTACTATGGTGATCTTGCCAGTACATTCCATGTACTGACCTACACGGCTGCAACGTCTTATGTTGCAGATACTCTTCTACGAGGAGTAAGAGTACGATTCAGGGTTACGGTCCGCAACTCAACCTGCCGTTGGTGTTATTGGGACTCCACTCCCGGTGACTGTATCCCCTGCTATTTTAAGGTATATATCAGTTTTACGTTAATTACATGTGATTGCACTTTGATATATACATTGATGTACTGTGTGTGCCAGCATACTGATCCGGGATGGCATAGAAAACACAAAGGCTTGACTCGTTTTGAGTCGGGTCGCTACACAACTGTACTTAGGGTATTCTATGAAGATGCATTTGTCCGCTTTAGGTTTGAGCTCATTAGATGAAAACCTTTTCCACACAAGCGTCGCAGCCCCAAACATTAAGAAATGACAGCTTAGGTTTCTATCAAACCATAATTCACATGGTGTCATCTCAATGGATTTAGATGGTGCCCTATTTAAAGTGAATGTAGTTGTCTCTAATGCATAACCCCAAAATTATAGTAACAAAGCGATAATAGACATCATATCACGCACCATATCGAATAGAGCATGACTATGACGTTCAGACACACCATCACACTATGGTGTTCCAGGTGGCGTGAGTTTTGAAACAACTTTCACATTGTCTAAAGTTGTATGCCAAACTCGTAACTCAGATATTCACCTCCACAATCATATCGCAAACATTTTTATCTTCTTGTCACGATGATCTTAAACTTCACTCTGAATTTGCTTGAACCTTTCAAACAATTCAGACTTGTGTTTCATTTTGTAAACATGCACTATATCTACCCAAATCATTAGTGAAGGTAAGAAAATAACGATATCCACCGCACACTACAAGACTCATTGGATTGCATACATCAACATGTATCATTTCCAATAAATCACTTGCCCGTTCCGTCAAACCAGAAAACGGGGTCCTTAGTCATCTTTGACCAAGAGGCATGGTTCGCATGTCTCAACCGATTTGAAATCAAAAGAGTCCAAAGATCCATCAGCATGGAATTTCTTCATGCGTTTTATACCAATATGACATTTAGCGGTAGTGTCACATGTATGTGGTACTATCATTATTAACTTTGCATATTTTGGCATCAATGTTTTGAACATGTGTATTACTACGATCAAGAATCAACAAACCATTCTCACTGGGTGCATGATCATTGAAGGTATTATTCATGTAAACAGAATAACCATCATTCTCTAACTTAAAAGAATAACCGTGTTGCAATAAACACGATCTAATCACGTTCATGCTCAACGCAAAACACCAAATAACACTTATTTAGATTTGTTACTAATCCCAAAGGTAGAGAGAGCGTGCGATGTCGATCACATCAACCTTGGAAACACTTCCAACACACATCGTCACCTCACCCTTAGCTAGTTCTCTGTTTATTCCGTAGCTTTTATTTCGAGTTACTAACATTTAGCAACCGAACCGGTATCCAATACCCAGGTGCTACTAGGAGTACTAGCAAGGTACACATCAATAACACGTATATCAAATATACTTCTGTCGACTTTGCCAGCCTTCTTATCTACCAAGTATCTAGGGTTGTTCTGCTTCAGCGACTGTTCTCCTCATAATCGAAGCACTTAGTCTCGGATTTGGGTTAGACTTTGGGTTGCTTCACTGGAGCTGCAACTGACTTGCTATCCATGAAGTTTCCCTCCTTGCTCTTGCCCTTCTTGAAACTAGTGGTTTTGACTAAACCATCAATATTTGACGCTCCTTCTCGATTTCTTACCTTCGCGGTGTCAAACATCGCGAACAGCTCAGGGATCATTATTTCTATCCCTGGCGTTTTATAGTTCATCACCAAGTTCTAGTATCTTAGTGACAGTGACTTGGAGAACTATATCAATGACTATCCTATCTGGAAGATCAACTCCCACTCGATTCAAGCGATTGTAGCACCCAGACAATCTGAGCACATGCTCAAACGATTGAGCTATTCTCCTTCATCTTGCAGGCAAAGAATCTTGTTGGAGATCTCATATCTCGCAACACGGGCATGAGCCTGAGATCCTAATTTCAGATCTTAGAACATCTCATATGTTCCGTGACGTTCAAAACGTCTCGGAGCCTCAATTCTAAGCCGTAATGCATGACGCACTAAACTATCAAGTAGTCATCAGAACGTGCCTGTCAGATGTTCACAACATCTACAGACGACGCTAGAGGGGTTGGTGCACCGAGCGGTGCATAAAGGACATAAGCCTTCTGTGCACCAATGAGGACAATCCTCAGATCACGGACCCAGTCCGCAATATTGCTACCATCATCTTTCAACTCTATTTCTCTAGGAACATATAAAATACAAGGGAGCTACAGCACGAGGCAAGTAATCTACAACATAATTTGCAAAGACACTACTGACTATGTTCATGATAATGAGTTCAATTAATCATATTACTTAAGAACTCCCACTCAAATTGACATCTCTCTCCGGTCATTCGAGTGATACAAGATCCAAATTCACCAACTCAGTCCGATCATCACGTGAGTTGAGGTGGTTACAATGGTGGAACATCATCATGTTGATCATATCTAACTATATGACTCATGTTCGACCTTTCGGTCTCTTGTGTTCCGAGGCCATGTTTGTACATGCTAGGCTCGTCAAGTTTAACCCGAGTGTTCTGCATGTGCAACACTGGCTTGCACCCGTTGTATGTGAACGTAGAGTCTATCACACCCGATCATCACGTGGTGTCTCAACACAACGAACTTTCGCAATGGTGCACACTCAGGGAGAACACAATTCATCTTGAAATTTAAGTGAGGGATCACCTTATAATGCTATCGTCATCCTAAGCAAAGCAAGGTGCATAAAAGGATCAACATCACATGAAAATCATAAGTGACATGATATGGCCATGAACTTGTGCTTTTGATCTCCATCTTGAAAGCACCGGCATGATCTCCATCGTCACCCGGCAAGACACCATGATCTCCATCAACGTGTCACCATCGGGTTTGTCGCGCCCAACATGCTTCTACTACTATTGCTACCGTTTAGCGATAAAGTAAAGCATTACATAGCGCTTAATGATTGACACGCAGGTCATACAATAATTAAAGACACCCTATGGCTCCTGCCGGTTGCCATACTCATCGACATGCAAATCGTGAAATTCTATACATCACATGATCATCTCATACATCACATATTCACATCATGTAATTGGCCATATCACATCACAACATACCCTGCAAAAACAAGTTAGATGTCCTCTAATTGCTGTTGCCATGTTTTATGTGGCTGCTACGGGTTTCTAGCAAGAACGATTCTCACATACACATAAACCACAACGGTGATACATAATTTTCTTTTCAACCTTCTCAAGGACCGCCTTTGTCGAATCCGATCCAACTAAAGTGAGAGAAAACTGCCACCCGCAAAGCCATCTAGGCAACAAGTTGCGGTCGAGGGAACCGGTCTCTTGTAAGTGTATGAGTAATGTTGGTCCGGGCCGCTTCATCTCACAATACCTCTGAACCAAAATCCGACCAAGGTAGGAAGCAATCTAAGCATCAACGCTCACAAACCTTTTGTGTTCTACTCGAGATCTCATCTACACATAGACCTAGCTCATGATACCACTGTTGGGGAACGTTGCATGGGAAACAAAAATTTTCCTACGCACACGCAAGAATCTATCCATGGTGATGAGCATCTACGAGAGGGAGAGTGGATCTACATACCCTTGTAGATCGCTAAGAGGGAAGCGTTAAAAAAACGCGGTTGGTGTAGTCGAACGTCTTCGCGATCCAAATCGCCGAGCATCCCACAATCTCATCACGATCCGTCGCGCGATCCAATCACGATCCGTCCCGCGAACTCATCACGATCCGTCCCGCAAACTCATCACGATCCGTCCCGCGATCTCATCACGATCCCGCCCCGCGATCTCGTCACGGTCCTTCCGATCTAGCGCCGAACGGACGGCACCTCCGCGTTCAGCACACGTACAGCTTGATGACGATCTCCGCCTTCTTGATCCAGCAAGAGGGAGCGGAGAGGTAGAAGAGTTTCTCCAGCAGCTCGACGGTGCTGCGGCGATGGTGGTGGAGCTATTCCGGTAGGGCTTCGCCTAAGCACTGCAGAAAACCGATCTAGAGGAGAAACTATGCACTAGAGGAACGGGTAGCACGTGGCTGAAAATTCTGTGCCAAAACCCTAAAATCCTCTAGTATATATAGGAAGAGAGGAGGAGGAGACTTGGCTACCAAAAAAGACAGCCCTTGGGTCGGCCAAAGTGGGGAGGAGAGGAGGACTCCTCCTCCAATCCTAGTAGGACTAGGATTCCTCCTTTTTTTGGCCTTTTCCACCTTTTTCCCTTTGGGCTTTTTCTCCCAGCCGCATGGGCCTTGTGTGGGGACTTCCACCAGCCCACAAAAGGCTGGTATTTACTCTCCCACAGCCCATGAAGCCTCTTGGGTCGAAATACCCCTCCCGGTGGTCTCTCGGTACACTACTGGCACTCCTGGTACATTACCGATTAGCCCGAAACTTTTCCGGCGACCAAAACAAGACTTCCTATATATGAATCTTTACCCTCCGAACCATTCCGGAGCTCCTAGTGATGTCTGGGATCTCATCCGGGACTCCGAACAAACTTCGGTCACCACCATACATAACTCTATACTACCAAAATGTCACCAAACCTTAAGTGTGCAGACCCTACGGGTTCGAGAACTATGTAGACATGACCGAGACACCTCTATGGTCAATAACCAATGGCGGGACCTAGATGTCCACATTGGCTCCTACATATTCTACGAAGATCTTTATCGGTCGAACCTCTATGTCAAGGATTCAGTTAATCCCGTATGATGTTCCCTTTGTTCTTCGGTATGTTACTTGCCCGAGATTCGGTCGTCGGTATCTCCATACCTAGTTCAACCTCGTTACTGACAAGTCTCTTTACTCGTTCCGTAATACAAGATCTCGCAAGTAACACTTAGTCACATTGCTTGCAAGGCTTATTGTGATGTTGTATTACCGAGTGGGCCCTGAGATACCTCTCCGTCACACAGAGTAACAAATCCCAGTCTTGATCCATGCCAACTCAACACACACCCTCGGAGACACCTGTAGAGCACCTTTATAGTCACCCAGTTACGTTGCCACGTTTGATACACACAAGTTACTCCTCCGATATCTGTGAGTTGCATGATCTCATGGTCATAGGAACGTATACTTGACATGCAGAAAACAGTAGCAATAAACTAACACGATCATAAGCTACGTTTGTAGTTTGGGTCTTGTCCATCACATCATTCTCCTAATGATATGATCCCGTTATCAAATGACATCTCATGTCCATGGCTAGGAAACCTTAAACCATCTTTCGATCAACGAGCTAGTTCACTAGAGGCATACTAGGGACATTGTGTTTGTCTATGTATCCACATATGTATCCATATTTCCAATTGACACAATTATAGCATGGATAATAAACGATTATCATGAGAAAGAAATAACGTAAATAAACACTTTATTTATTGCCTCTAGGGCATATTTCCAACAGCCTCAACATTACATCTCGAAGAAAATTTCATTCCACTCGGTCATACACCTTGTGCATGTCCAACTTGACTGCAGATGTACCGCTCTTACCGGCCTCCTATTCTTATGGCATGAAAACTTTCATAAGCAACTAACACATTGTCAGTAATAAATCTCCCTCCCCGGCACAAAAGCTGGTTCAAAGAGATTATATCCGGTAATATTAAGTTCAACCTATGGATAAAAACTTTGGATATTACCTTGTACACGACATTGCACAAACTTATTGTCCTGAATTGGGGTGATAAGTTCAGGACAATCCACCTTAGGGATAAGTACTACTGCAGTTTCGTTATCAACCTTCAGGAATAACATGGGAATTTAGTGCTGTCAAAACTGCCTCCGTAACTTGGTCCCTACAACTGACAATTTTTTTTTATAGAAAAACCGCATGAAGTCCGTCAGTCCCCGGGGCTTTGAAGTGCCCAATACTAAACATAGCCCTCTTTACCTCTTCCGTTGTATAAGTTTTCAACAAAACTTCATTCATTGCTTGTGTCATCTTTGTTTTCCTCTATGCAGTAGCTCCTGATCTGTTTTGAGCAATTCAGAAGTGAAGAGATTAACAAAATAATTCCATATCAAAGGCTTTAGTTCATCAGTACCTTCTTTGACCTCCCTAGTCGCATTCTTCAATTTACAATCCTGTTTTTCTTCTTTCGAGAAGCTGCGTAATTCTGAAAATATAGCGTGGTGCGATCCCCAAATTTAAGCCAGTCACTCTGACCTCCTCTGGATACAATGGATCTCTTCCTACTCAAGGGCATTCTCAATTTGCGTTGTTATTTCATGCTGCCTTCTCAAGGATTGATCATCCATAGGACACGCCAATATGTGGTCAAGCTCCGATGTTAACTATTTTACCTTTTTACGTGGAGCCTTTAGGACACTTCGGTCCCACTCAGGCAACTCATGATGCACAGCTACAAGTTTATCAATGATAGGCACACTAGGCGGAGCATGCTCCCAGGCTGCTGCGACCCAGGTCGCTCACTCCCTCCTCTTTCAACCATCTTCCTTCGAATCGGTCTCCTCCGTGCTCGCGGTAATTCCACCACTGAATATGTGGCGGTCTCTATGGTCTCTATCAGTATAGGACGATGGTCAGAGCCCCCCATCGCCAAATTATGCACTCTACATCTGGGAACGCTAGCGATCACGCACATTTCCCAAAGCCGTCTCTCTCGTACCATACCACGCCTCCATGTAAACTTGCTTCCATATACCCAAGGTCCTCTAACCCTAATCTGTTAGGCAGTCTCTGAATGCTGTCATATAGGACTGCGGTCTGACGTTTCCTCCCTCCTTCTCCGTGGAGTACAAAATCTTGTTCAGGTCTCTCACTACCACCCAACGGTAGGTTGGATCGTGCATGTAGATCTCGTAGCCTTTTCACGTCCGGTGCTTGTGGCGCCACACCGGCTCACCATACATACCCGTAAAATGCCAATCCGTACTAGGATCATCTTCTTGACTAACACATCAATAAGTTTTCATGCAAAAACTTTAACTACAAACTGACACTATCTTTGCTCAACATCAACAGACCACCACTTCTCCCATTACTAGGTGAAATATACTTATTTTATACCCCAGTTTTATTCTCAATCTTTCCCCACTAGAATCAGTAAGATGGGTTTCACAAAGGAAAAGAACATTAGGACTATGCTGCCATTGGAGTTCCAACAACGACCGAATCGCCGAGGGTGTCCCTAGCCCCCAGCAATTCCAACTCATAATTTTCAGTGCTCCCGGCGGTCACTCTCTAGGGCGCCGCCGATCCAGAATTTACAGCCTCCATGTCCGTTACAACCCATCATCTATCCTGAGTCTTTTTTTTCTTTTGAAGCTTCAGAGGGGAATTGTTATCTGTTGTGCTAGCTGAAGCTCTGAACTCAAAAGAATCAACAATGCCCGGCAACTTCTCTCCTCCTGTTAGGAGTAGCAACCCCACTTGGATGTTTTCTTTCGTCACAAGCTAGTCTCTTCCTAACTGGTTTCTCAACTGACCGCCTAGGTTCTCATTTGGTTTAAATTTTGGCACGTAGACAGTACCATTCGACATCTAAACGTCACCCGTCGCTGCGTTGGTGTCACCACCGTCAGCCCTGCTGCAGCACGCCCACCTTTGTAACCACTATAATCTGCGGTACCCTCCGGACGCCCCTCCCGTGCAGTGAACTTGCACAGGGAAGGCCACATACTCACGCCTTGGGTTGAAACCATAGATCCTCTTGCGACACCATCATAAAATCCCCATACTGAAATTTTAGGGGGTCATGCAGTCCATCTCCAAACTGATCAGCAATGTGTCCAATACTTCCACAATTAGCACAGAACCTTGGCATTTTTTCATACAACACACGAAATTATTTGTGCTGGTTTACCCGCAACATTACCCGAGACAAACCGAAGCAGGGGTTTTACAATCTTGATCTTTAGTCTAATACAGACAAACTTCCTGTACTCCGCCCCATTAAGACCAAGCTCAACCTCAAGCACTTCCCCCATATTTGAAGCCAACATCTTTGCCACCGGCTCATTATGTAACAGATCCGAGAGGCCCATATTCGTGTCCAGACACGCAGAGAATCCAAACGAACACTCTCCATATTTTTTAGACCATCATACTCTTCAATTATCACAGATTGATTTCTGAGCAACCAAGCCCCCCATGCATCGCTGTATTCCAATCTCCAAAGCACTAAAATTAAGCCGTGAAAGTGCAGTCGTCTAGGGGGCCTGAACTTAATTTCTTTTGCACACCCCAAGCCCCTACATGGCTGTATAAAAGTGGTGTGACTAAAAGGGATCTGCACACAAATCCTAAGAATCAGTGCCCACCTTGCCTCCTGAGAAGAAGCACCGATCAGGCCCGAAAGATCCACTAGTTCGTCCTCCTCTTCCGTAATCTCCAACCTGTTAAAGGAGATCATCAAGTTTCTCCACTGGATTGGCCGCCTTAACTTCAGCCGCCTCCCCTGCCATACCCGGTCCTCTGGGATCCGCTGCTGCCGCGGTCTGCGTGCCATGGCGACCAAAGCACGCAGACAATGAGATGCTATCCTCTAGGGCTCTACCCCCGTGGAGGAGATGGCGAGAGGCCCTCTCCAAGACCGGCCAAGATGATTCACGTGGGGACGCCGTCGGACGAGAGGAGACACTGTGTACTGTACGTCTATTATGTTTAGCTATCGATATGAAGTGCATATCGTATTTACCATGCTTGTTATTTACTCGTGAATTAGTCTAATCAGAAAAGTGTTAATATTTCCAACACATACCATTTGGTTAATGTCTTCAACTACTTGCTTAAAGCCTGTTCGGAAATAGTCCCGGCTCCTCTGAATCCTCTAACTCCCGCTCCTCTATCCAAAATGCTGCTCCTTGTGAATCGAGAGCTTCGGAAAAACTGTTCGGACATGCAGCTCACTCCCGAGTCACGAGAAGAGGCAGAAGCGAGCCAGTCGGACGCTGCAGCTCAAACCGTTTTTTCACTTCGCGGTGGCAATTCCTTCGTAAATCTTACCAACTCTGTGATTTGAAAGATTTGGGTTCCTAAAAACGACAGCTCCGTAGAATTGAACTGTGGCCCGCTCCGATCCAGAATTTCAACTTCATGGAGTTCATGCGTTCGGCGCAGCTCCGTTGGCTCCAGGAGTGGAGTTGAGAGTGAAGAAAATCCGAACACGCTCTTAGTATCCGAAGCGATGATAAAACTGTGGAGAGCTAGATCTTCTGACAATATGCTTCTCGGCAAGCAATCGACTCTAGAATGGCTGCCATGTAAATGATGTTACCAAAGGAATAATGATGGCTTAGAGGACCCGCGTGAATGACCCGGCCCAAACAGGGTGTAGCGGCCAGCTCTCCCTTAACCCGTAGGCCCAGCCCACACTGTTACACCCCCTTCCCCGATCGATCGAAGCCTCTCGCAAGCAACGGCCGAGGTCGCTTGTTCTTCCTCGCCGGCGCGCCGCCATCCCTCCCTCCCCGCGACGGCCAGGTGGGCAGGCGGCTTCTCTCTCCCCAGTCCCCAATCTCCTCGACGCGAAGGGAGATATCAGTCCTGCCGCCGCTCCTCTCATCCGTCCAATTGCGCTCGTGCCGTCCTCGCTCCGGCGTTATATACTTCTGAAGGGAACCACGCTGCCGCCACCATTGTGAGTGCCTCCTCTCCGGCTCTCCGGCGTATAGACTTCTGAAGGGCACGCACCCTGACTTGTTCGATGAAATGCCGCGTCGGCGCATATCCTCTGGTTGACTTGTGTGTTGTGTTGCTGCCTTACTGCAGCGTTGCGATCATTGCAAGCGACGGTATAGAGATCTGGATCCTGAAGTGCCTGGGAAATGAGTGCAGGTGAGGACCTGTCTTTGTGATTGATCTCCTATGTTCCTGTTGGTTCCTGTTTACTTTTGTTAGCTTCAGGCATCTCACAATGACCAAGAGCTTTGGCTCCCATTCGTGCGTTGCCGGTTTTGTACCCCATGACTAACTTAGAATATGATATTAATGTTATAATGTACTCCCTCCGTAAAGAAATATAAGAGTGTTTAGATCACTATTTAAGTGATCTAAATGCTCTTATATTTCTTTAGAGGGAGTACTTATGAACCTTTGAATAACCTGTGTGAATTTTAACAGGTGGAGCGTTTGGTGGAAACAGAGGAGTGAGGCCTGTACCTCCTGAAAAGGGTGTATTTCCTCTCGATCATCTGCACGAGTGTGACCTGGTAAGTTGTAATCGTTTGTTTTTTCATGGGGTGTAATGTTAATGAGTGTTATATGAGAGCTGCCTGTTCAACAGGAGAAGAAGGACTATCTTGCCTGCCTGAAATCAACGGGTGCTCAGTCTGAAAAATGTCGGATGTTCTCGAAGAAATACTTGGAATGTAGGATGGAGAGGTTAGCATGCTTACTCCCTGTGTAATATTGTACTCCCTCCGTCCTAAATATAAGATTTTTTTAGAGATTCTAGTACTGACTACATACGGATGTATATAAATGTACTTTAGAGTTTAGATTCACTTATTTTGCTCTGTATGTAGTCCATGATGGAATCTCTAAAAAGACTTATATTTATGAATGGAGGGAGTAGAAGTGAACTAGTTGTATTGTGGTAATGTAGTTAGCCCAACCATCTTTTTTGGCACATCCATAACTTGACGAATGTATGTGTAATCATTTAGGGTGTGTTTGGCTCCTAAGCAAATTTAATATTGGCCTCACTAGGCAAGGATAGGTATTTGACATCAAACAGAACGAACCAAACCAGCATGTATGGGCTATATATATAATCTTGCCACAATAATTTATTGCTGCAGAATGAACCACTACTTTTAGTAGTTGAGTGAAGAAACAGTTTGTTGCTGCAGTAGCCTAGAGCAAACCAAGCTTTGATGTCTGAAATCCACTATTCAAGCTCATAAACAAGCTGCACTTCTATTTTATTTTTTCATTCTTGGTTTGTTGCTGCTCTGTCCCGCAGGATTCTAAATCATGTTATTCTTGTACACTCCAGAAATCTGATGGCGAAACAAGATATGTCAGAGCTTGGGTTCGGTAACGTAGACGTTGTGGTTGCACCGTCAGAGAAGGACAAACTGCAGAGTCCAGCAAGTTGATTTGAAAGAGAGGAAATAGCTGATAATAATTGCAAGTTGCTTATCTGTGAGAAAAAAGGGAAATATAAAAAGAGAATAACAAGGGAAAACAATGAGAACTGACACTGAGATAACTTATGTTTGTGTAATTCGACAAGTTCTATGTGTGGGCTATATTATGGATGCGGAGGAGCGTCTCGTGTTCTTTGCTAGTTGTCTGATAAACTAAGTGATGGACGCATGCACCTTTTTGAATTGTACTCTCTCCGTTTCATAATGTAATACATATAGATTTTCTCGAAAGTCAAACATTACAAAACTTCGATCAAGTTTATAGATAAAACTATTTATATCTATGATACGATAATATGAAAAATATGTCTTATGATGTATCTAATATTATGTATTTGGTATTCTATATGTATATGTTTTCCTCTACAAATTTGGTATAACTTTGTAATGTGTTGACTTCTCAAAAAATCTATATGCACTACATTGTGGAACGGAGAGAGTATTGCAGATTTATTTTTTCTGTCATTTTTTTAAGGAACATCTAGCATTCCATTAATTAGACAGTGCCGGCACAATCACGGGTTATAGAGTTTGTTACAAAGTATGGAAAATGGCCAATCCAGATTTCAGAATTGCCATTCCCTAACCCAGCTCCATAGGCAGCTAAAGTGTGCGCAGCAACATCGCATGATCTTGGACAAGTGACTAATTTAACAACATCAAAAGCTACTTTTAACTGAAATTTTATTTCCTGGAACAGGGACCCTAGTGCAGAAAGATTGTAATCTTTCGTTGAAATCGCCTGCTTCAGCACCATAGAATCTTTCTCCAAGACGATTTGATTGCATCCCATTCTTGCGGCAGCATTTATAGCATGCAACATGACGAGAGCTTCAGCATGTAGCGCACTGGAGACATGCTCCAAATTACCAATTCCTGCAGCAACATGATTGCCAATATCATTTCTGTCATTTGAACGAACGGAATGGCACTTGTAAAATGATATTGTTCATTTTTAGCCCCAATCTCTTTGAAATTGAAACATCTACTTCAACTATTTTTGAACACCTGGGCTGCCTCAAGTCTTGGTTCACAGAGGATAGAGAAAGTTTTATACGAGATAAACAATTGGTAGATCATTGCTGGAGCAATGGAAATCATGGGGTGGATTGCCGCAGGCTGTTTTCAGCCTAGGCATTTCGTACATTTTTGGAGGTCCAGCAGCAAATAAAGCTAGATGTGTGTTTTATGTCCGAGACACATCTGTCGAAAGGTAAGACAAAAAAAAAATCTAAAGAGAACGAGTTTACAACATTTGATTGTTAATGAAGTGATGGGAGGATTGTGTCTTGTTAGCGATGAGGTGAAGATGATAGAACTAAATACAACTAATCAACACACTGGCGTTGTGGTGGAGGGGGATGAGAAGCAAAGACTCACCGGTGTAAATGGGGAGCCTAGGTGGGAGTTGAAGGATTTAACCTGGACTGATCCGCGGGATTTGCATGCCTTGCTTAAGATACCGTGGCTGGTCTTAGGGGTCTGGAATGAGATTTTTCTGAATTTCGAGGAGTAAGATTCATGGATAATTATGCATTGAGATTCGTGAATCGACCAATGAGATTCATGCAGGAGATTGAGTGACTAGGAATTCATGAATCGGCCGATGAGATTCATCGAGGCCTTCCAAGATTGCCTTAATTATTGTGGGTTCAGGGACATGGAGTATGTAGGACACAAATCCACATGGCGGTGGGGGGAAACCAGAGAAGGGATGGACCAGTCACCACGGTTGAGTGGAGAAATATGTTTTCTTTTGGGGGACTGATACATGAGAGCATGACAAAATCAGACCATAGACCGATAGTAGTTGACACTGATTATTTCAAGGTGGTAACTGGCAATAGGAAAAGCTCCATGAATATGTAGGAGTAGGACACAAATCTACATGGCGGCGGGGGGGGGGGGGGACCAGAGAAAGGGTGGATAGATCAGTTACCACGGTTGAGTGGAGAAATATGTTTCCGTTTGCGGGACCGATACATGAGAGCATGAAAAAATCAGACCATAGACTGATAGTAGTTGACACCGATTATTTCAAGGTGGTAACTGGCAATAGGAAAAGCTCCATGTCACAGCCCAGGGCTCGGAGAGCGTACCCGTGCAGATCCTTATGCGCCATGGGCATAGGGAGGTTAGGTTTGAGATAACCGGAGGCAAGCCTCCTCTTTGTCTTCTTTATTAATGCTTTGGTGTCCCGTACTAGGCCTAGGCCCCTTTATATATAGGGCGGTTGATTAAAGCTTAACTTAACTTTCCAACTAATACAATCTTTATCTATGAAAATAATTAAATAACTTGATATGCAAGCAAACTAAAGATGAAGCCTCTCTCTAAGCAGATTTAGGAATCTCCCTTTTCCTGCGCCTGAAGTGCTGACCCCACATGACATCACTACCCCCTCCACAACAACTCATCCTCGAGATGGAATTATGGACGAGCTCGGAAGTCAGTGACATCCACCTAAGAGGCGTCAAAAGCTACAATCCATGTCCACTGTACCAGGAGCTGACGCACCCACGACATAGACGAGCCTTCAAAACTTGATGTGGAGTCGGGACTCGGGACAATTTAGCCTTGATGTATTGCTTGTAAAACTGGAGGTTCGGCCGGTGGTTCACCATGGAAGATCTTCAACTGACTGGCATGAAAAACATTATGGAGTCGAGCCTTTGGTGAAAGTTGGAGACGGTAAGCTACATCACCAATGCGCTCCAGAATCTTGTATGGTTCATAAAGTTGAGGAGCCAACTTACCACGAGTGATGCTAGGGAGGGAAGCTATAGGCCGATGGTGGAGACGGAACCATACCATTGGTTGACACCAAAATTGACCTCCCAATGCTTGGCATCATATAAGCGTTTGTCACGTTGTTGAGCTTGGAGCAGCCGGTCACGCACATCAACAAAGAACTCATCACGAGACTTGGCAAGAGCATCCAGAGCCTGGACTCGTGCGATACCAGGGTCATAGGAACATATTGAAGGCAAGTGACAGTCATAGACCACCCTGAATGGTGTTTCTTTTAAAGCTATTTGGAAGGAGGTGTTGTAGCAAAACTTAGCCCAAGGAAGCCATTGAAACCAAGTGTGGCCGATCACTAGTGAGACACCGCAGGTACATGCCAACGATGCGGTTGTCAGATTCTATCTGGTCGGTGGACTGTGGGTGGAATGTTGAGCTCACATGAAGTTGGACACCTGCCTAGCGAAAAGGCCCGACCAGAGGTGGCTTTAAACACACATCACGATAAAAAATTATAAACTCGGGCATCCCGTGTAGCGAAAAAGTCAGTGAAGAAAGCTTGCGCCACAGAGGCTATTGTGTATGGATGCGCCAATGGGATGAAGTGTGCTTCTTTTGAGAACCGATTGATCACCGACAAGATTACCAATTTACCATGCACCTTGGGCAAACCCTCAATGAAGTCCTTGGAAACATCGACCCACACCTGCATTAGGACCGAAAGGGGTCGAAGAAGACTACCTAGCTGAAGGTGTTCTGACTTGTTTGCGCTGGCATGACACATGCTCGAACGTACTCTTCTATCGTCGTGCATGCGGGACATGGAAATCACACCGCAGCCGATGCGTCGTCTTCTGGACACCCTCGTGACTTCCATCATCTATAGCAACAATTACATCAGGTAGAGATGGGGATGTAGGTGGAACATAGACATGACCATTGTAGGTGAGGAGACCATCCACAAAGCCCCAAGCCTGATCTAATGTTCTGTCTTGATATTGTTGGTGTAGTTCCACCAAAGCTGGTTCTCAAGTCATGTTTGCACAGAGTGTGTCGTAGAGTTCAAAGGATGGGACAGATAATGCCCGCAAGGATGCTTCCTCTGAACGCCGTGAAAGCGCATCGGCCACCGTGTTGAGTTTGCACAACCTGAACTCGATGGTGAAGTCATAGCCGAGGAGCTTGCTGACCCAATGATGTTGCGAGATGGATAGTCGCTAGTCCAACATGTACTTCAACCTATAGTGGTATGTGTGAACACAAAATCATGTCCCAATAGATACGACCGCTTGTGTATGGCTTGAGTGAGGCCGGTCAACTCCCGCTCATAGGCTGCCAGCTTGGCATGAGTGGGGAAAATAGTCTGGCTGTAGAAAGCCACCATGCCAACACCTTGGTGCAGCACCGCCCCGAACTCGGAGCTCAACGCATCAACATCAAAAATGAAGTCATGACTGAAGTCTAGCATGTGCAAAACTAGTGTTGTAGGCAATGCTGTCTGAGGGCTTGAAAGGCAGCGTCGGCCTCCATGAACCAATAGTATCCCTCCTTTCTAAGGAGCTTTGTGAGGGGTGTCGCGATGGTGCCAAAATTTTGGATGATTTTCATGTGATACCCAGCGAGGCCAAGGAAGCCCCGAAGTGATTGCATCGACTTAGGTGTCGGCCATACAACCACTGGTTGCACCTTGCTACAGTCCATCACCATGTTGTCACGTGAGATTACATGGCCCAGGTATGCAACAGATGTTGCACCGAATATTCCCTTGGATTGTTTGAGGAAAGATTGTGCTCCTCTAAAAGTTGCAACACTGCGTGGACATTTCGTGAATGATCAGCCCAAGACAGACAATAGATCAAAATATCATTAGAAAATACGAGCAAAAAAGTGGCGTAAGAAAGGCCACAATACTTTATTCATTAGATCTTGGAATGTCACGGGTGCATTGGTCAAGCCAAAAGGCATGACGAGCAACTCAAAACAAGCCTTCATGTGTGTGAATGTCATTTTGCGGACATCATCTGGATGCATGTGGACCCGGTGGTAGCCTAAGCGAACGCCAAGCTTGGTGAAGAACATGGCACCACGGAGCTCATCCACCACTGGAATTAGAAATTTATTTTCACGGTATGCTCATTGAGGGCACAAAAGTCAATGTAGAATGCCAAGACTTGTCGAGCATCGTACCAAAGCACTGGCGAGGAAAACTCAGAGGAGCTATGGAGGATTAGCCTCGGCTCAACATCTCCGCACACTGGCGCTCGATCTCATCCTTTGTATGGTGGGGTAGTGATATGGACAGACGACCGGCAAGTGTCGGGTTGTAAGTGGATGTGGTGATCGTATGATCAGGCTGGAGGTAGACCGCGCAGTTCCGCAAATACTACAACATGCTCTGCTAGTAGTGCTGCCAAGAGGTCGAAGATGGCACACACAACAAGCCGTGGAATTGGAGTGTCCTCACCATGCAATGCAATATACGAGGTGGTCGTCCTGCTAGAATGACATGACAAGCTTGGTGAAGTCCCAACAGATTTGTCCCAGCGTTTGGATCCATAGACACCGAGAACCATGTCGAACCCACCTAAGGCGAGGGTGTAGCAATCGACGACGAATGGCTCTTCCCCGCTTATTGTTTAGATGGTGACACATGCCTCGACTGACGACGCGGT